>JAJMFV010000292.1:0-100612 GCA_030568425.1 Ambrosiozyma llanquihuensis | reverse complement strand
GCTCTCCATGACGCGTTTTCAGAGTGTTTTCATTTCAATTTACCAGAAGCAGAAGCAAAAAAAATTAAATGCTCTTGGCGAGAATCGAACTCGCGATCTTCAGATTATGAGACTAACGCCTTAACCGACTGGGCCACAAAAGCATTTTTCTTTCTCAAAAATTATGGGTCATCAAACGATGCTGGATGTAAATTTTCGTCGCGCGCCGCGCGCCGCACGCCACACTACCATAAAGCCGCCCGGATGGCTGAAGTCAAAGACAATCTTCAGATATTTCGTTCGGATACACAAGCTGAGACATGTTGGGTGGTTTGCTTTTTCTTTTGAATTATTCTATACAAGGTATTAGTTTAGAGAAAAAAAATTTGCTATCCTTCAATCACTTCTTCACCTTCTTCAGGATCCTCTTCATCATCTTTTGCTTCCTTCAGAGAGACCATGAACAATGCATCTCTAGCTTTAGCAACTGCTGTAGCCAATTCTTCAACTTTTTGTTCTGTCCATGGTTCAACACCTTCCTTATTACCATCCTTTTCAAACTGTTGCTGATAACATTTATAGATTTTCTGCAATTCAACCATCTCTTTCATGTTGCCGTTTCCAGAACAGACAATGATAAATGAGTTATTTGAGGTTGTTTCATATATGGAAGCTAATCTTCTGTTCAAGTTATCATAAGCTTCTGGAAGTGTTTCAGGTAGTTTCATATTCATGGAGTTTTCGGTGAATTTCTTGAAGAATTCAAGTTCACGTAGTTTTAGTATCACGAAATCATCTTTCTTCCTATGTAATTTGAAGTTCTCAACAACTTGATCATCATCTGTACATTGCACTCTTTGCTCAGATGTTTTTGATTTGTACGCAGGTGTATAATCAATAACCAGAGTTGATTTTGGCTGTTTCACCCCATTGACCATTCTGATTTTGTTACTCTCCGAAATCTTATCAAAAATTGAATGTTCATTCAGCACTTTACCGTATAGATAACCTTTTGCAATTTTCAATTTCACCAAATCCATGCAACTACTTGCATCAATAATAGAATTATGACCCAGATCACCAACCTGTATCTTTTTGTTGAAATGCAATTCCATCAATGATTTCAAGGATGCCTTTGCAGGAGGGCCTCTAGGATGATCGAAACACATTGCTGTATCAACTATTCTTGGATGACTTATCTTTAAAACATGCAAATCAGACTCAAGAGAATGACCAATCAACACATCCGTGGAGGAGACAGCTTTAAGAATAAGTTCCTGTGCATCTGATAACGTTGTTGTAACATCTTTCAGCATCTCTTCTGAGATTCCTGAATATTTGGTAACGTAATCAATAATCTTTTCAGCAGGTTTAACAAGTTCATCAATGATGACTTTACCATCAAAATCGGTTAAGGAAACTCTAGTTAAGACTCTACCGGATTCTGATATACACATTTCACAATCCAATGCAAATGTCTTACAACCTTCATGCTCGAAATGAACAGTTGGTTTGTATTCTTTATAATTTGACACAAGTTCATCAGTTGCACCTGGTATCTCATTATGAATCGGATAGTTTTGAGTCACCATTTCATCCAACGTTAAGAGCAAATCTTGAATTACAATCCCCTTCTTTTCACTATCATTGAGGAGTTTCTTTTTATCATTCTTTGACAGTGGGATGTTAGTTAGTGTGTGATAACAAGAGAAAATACTCTTTCTAGAACCGGGTGCTTGAATTGGTACTATGTACTTGAAATTGTCTTTGAGAATTGATAACTCTTTTGGACAATTTTCTTCTATTGATAATGGACTAGTTTGATCGTCCAATGACTCATAACCGAAATCATCAGATGTTAAACCGGGCACAATGATCAATACAACTTGATCAACTGATATTTGGTTTTCAACTTGACAGAATTTTGGGCATTGCGTATTCGATGAAAACATGGATAAGATAAAAGTTCTCAAATCACTAAATGAAAGTTTCTTGTTATAGTTCAAACATAGCTCAAAAGTAGGATCATCAGTCAAGAATTTCTTCTTTCTGATTTGTGTACCTTGTTGCACAGACGATCTTCTTCTCTTCTTCTTCTTTTTGTTGATCGACAGGGAACTAGGATCAATGACTCCAGCATCGTTGTCACCACCTTCTTGAACAGTTAACAAGTTTGAAGTTTCAGATTTCTTTCTACCACGACGAGCATGAGCGTTGATCAGTTCAGTTTCAAAAGTTGCAGTCTTTTTAGGGGAATTAGAAGATGATGTAGAATTGGAGCTCTCAAAGACTGATTCTGAAGTTATTGAAGATGACCTTTTGATTGATTTTAAAAACTCTGCTCTATCGTTGCTTGATTCTTCGGTGATACTCAATCTTGCAACACTTCTGTGAACTTCCGCATCATCTACCGAGGTGCCTGCCATTATGCGATATGTTTAGTATATATGGAGTGTATACGTATTGTTGTGATGTTGGTATCACGAGATATCACGGATTTCCAAAACGGAGAAAAATCAGAAACTTTGGATGGAGATGGGATAAGTTGAAGGATGCCGAAGATACAACAAATATGATACAATCAGCAAGTGAGTTTTGCTTGATGGTGATCCTGTTGGATAAATCCGTATTCAAATGACCTTACTCAATAAGTTTTCAAGAGGAGTGATTTACAATCAGAAGATTATATGTATAAAAGGTATATATATTTGAAGAAGTGGACGAAATATCGTTTCAGAAATTTTAAAATGCTGTGCGGGATGCGATTATTCTTTTATTGCTTTGTGTGAATCATTATAACCACTCTTCGATTGACAAGCACCGTAAAACGTTTCCATTTTACGTAATATAGTATGGAGAGATCCAAGGGGAACTAAAGAGATTTAAGAAATAATTGATATATCTCTTTTGCGGAGTTGATTTTATCATGGCCATCGATATCAACCTTCTCTGCTGACTTGGTTGCACATGCCAAATCATTAATGTTAGTTATATCATGATTCCATTTGCTCAACCAATATTCAGGATTGAAGTGTTCATTTAAAGTTTTGATTTTCCCGATTGTATCGACTTTAGGTGGAACTCGAATTGAATTGAAATCGTCAAGAACAACATCTTTAAACTCTCCATTACAAATTTCCAACATCAAACCAACCAACTCATCAAGATTACTCTCCTCTGAATAAACCAAAGAACCTTGACCTTGATCATCATTCAGCATTACCAATCGTAAAAACTGTTGTAAGAAATCTAATGATCTCATTGTATCTATATTGTAATTCAATTTCGAAATGTTAAGCAATGTAGCCGTCGTATTTTTCAAATAATTAATGTTTGTTAGTTGAACTTTGAGCAAACTGATGAAACCAACCAACATTCCAAGTGACTTTAAAACATTCTCATATATCAAAGACTCAAAAGTGGGGGTTTCATTATTGTCATCGTTGTTGGCTTTACTCGACAAATCTTGAATTCCAATTTGTTCTTCGTCCAGTATGCAAAATACACTTAGATCTTTTATCAGGTTTGCCTGATTAGCCAGAATTTTCACAAACTGACTTGTGATATCTGCTGAAGTGGATGACGATGAGTTTGGATACCCAGCAAGTGTGTACACATGGATCTTAGAACTAGTGCTGGTGTGCGATTGAATACAAGTGTACCCAAAAGTTGACGTCGTAATATCTTTCGAGCTGGAGTTTGCCGCCTGTGATTGTGGTTGTGGTTGTGGTTGTGGTTGTGTTCCTCTGGAATTTATGGAATTCATGGAATTGATGATTGATCTATGATTTTTGATTGATCCACCCAGTATCAGCACCATCTTGCTTGAATTTGAATTCAGCGAGGTGGTTGAGTCTAAGATGTCCATCCATGGGTTCGAGTTGGATGATAACTGTGATTGTGATGATGATATTGTTGGGCTAAACATTGATACGTTGCTAGGTATATTGCTGTTTATATCTGCTCTGTGTTATTTGGTCAACTTTCACGTATCGTTTACAAAACATAAACAATTCCGCATATTTCGCAGATACACAAAATTCGTGTTTTCTTGAATTTACTTGTTAAACATATACATTTTTTGATCAGTCTGTTTACAATATTGGTGATTTCTATTTTGAAAAAGATACAAAAAATGGTGATTCTGGAATAATTCTATAAGGATATGTATTTACAAAGTATATGTTAGTTCATCTTGATTTTTGAAGTCATCTTCCTGGTTATTTTGAATTGTCATTGAAATCAACTGTACTTCTAGCAGCCATTCCAACAGTTGATCTTTTAACTCTATTGTACATCGTGACATCATAATTGATAATGAAATCAATAACTGTCCAAGTCCAACTCTTGTGTGCTTGCAAGTTATCATAGAATTCAGGAGCAGTGTTTCTCAAAGCGGGCAACTTACTCCATGCAACAAATGGGAAATCATGATGTTCATTGTGATAACCAACATTCCAAGTGACCAAGTTTAATAGACCATAGTATGAATAAGTTTCCAAAGGTGGGGTGTCAACGAATGGCTTGTAATGTTTTGGAGGTTGAAAGATATAATGTTCAGAGACAAAATGACCTGCTGTTGGATGTAATGAGCCTGCAAAGAAGGATGAAAATAGGAAATAAATCAATGTATTTATACCCAGGTACTTAACCATCAAATAATCAACGGTAACTTGAACAACAACATTCAATAGATGAACCAGGGTGAATTTAACCTGGGTGATGAACATTGGTCTTAATGCGTAAAAGAAGATTTGAAAAGTTGCAAAGAAAGCCTTACCTAGGACATTTGACAAGACAATAGCTTCAAACTTAGTTGGAATATCAGTATCGTACAATTCATCACCTAAGAATTTATGATGCAATTGATGATAAGGTTGAAAAGATGCACTGTATGGAACTCCAATTGGTAAGTTCACAAATATTGAGAATAATCTATTATGAATTGGTTTCTTGAAGCCTAAGTTATGACAAAGTTCATGGATACAAAGAAAACAATTTTGGGAACATGTTCCACCGATTATGTATGCAATGGCCAAGAATTTGAAGCTGAAAGGTGAAGTATTTCTAAGATAATAAGCCAATGAGAATTGTAACAAGACAACCATTGAACTTATATATTTGGTTAGTGGTTCATATCCACATAGCTTTGTAATATTGGGGTATTTTTTCAAGATTTCTTTTCTTCTGATTGTATGTGGATCTTTTTCATTTGTCCAGTAAAAGTCCAATATTTCGGCCATGTTCTCTTTTTCCAAAATTGGAGGAGTTGAAGGAGGTGGATTATCAACAGGTGAATATGAAGAAGACGAGGTCTTTGAACTTCTTTGGGTGATGGTATCCTCCATTGTTTTTATATTTCCAATTGATATATATATATATATATGTGTATGATGCGATGATAAGAAATCAGTAATAAATCACCTGATAATAAAAAAAGCGTGTCTTTGTGGGATATATAGTGTGTATTTCAATTCGGTGTATAATTTCGACACGATGAAAATTTATGAAAATGGAATGATCTGAGATCTGAACAAAGTTTCAGCGAGTTGAAGATTGGAGAACAGGATGGAAAGCCAGTGGTTATCAAGGAATGAGAAGAAGTAACAGAAACTACGAGGTTATGAAATACCGAGATTACAACGATGACAAATAAGTTTGACCATACACGATCCCATCCGTCAGCTTCAGCCTTGAAATTGGGCTTGAAATAAAAGGTACAACCGTTTTTGAAATCTCGATCGACCAAGGGAATTGGGAATTGGGAATGGAAAGAGATGTTAGACAAAGCTACAATTTAGCACACACGCTCTCTTATAACAGAATATATAATATCATACACTCCATATACATATACACATCAAACACGACTTATGTAAATGGTGTGAAGTGTGAAGTTGATAAGTATTAAGTATGCAAGCAACCTCTTCGTACCACGCTTGCCGTTCCCCTCGTTTACACACACTCCTGTACACCACATCGCATCACAGCACTCTCCTTGTCACGTGCAGTGGCTGGTGGCTGGTGTAAAGGAGAAGCAGTGGCGCACCGCACCCAAAATTTTCCACGGTGCACGCTGTGAAAAGCAAAGAGCCAGAAAGTTGGACAGTTTTCTGTTCTTCAGTTGTTCGACATCACCTCACTGGCACAAGCATCCATCGCATATTCAACCGTTATAGAATATATCACACTGTATATATCTTGTGATTGTACAAATACTAGATTCACAACCCTTCACTTGAAATCAACTGTATCCATCTTCTTACACCAGTTAGATTGCAGAACCACCCAACCCACAAATCACATTCACAATCACAATTGCTGTTGAACACCCCCTCTCGAATCTGATCCTTTCCCCCCACTTTTCTGGCAACTTCACTTCTCAAATTTGCCCTTTCTCTAATTGCCCCTTCTCCTTCTTTTCCTCTTAAAATCAGAATGTTGAGCTTCCAATCCAGATCATCCTTATCCAAGGCTCTATCAATGTCCTCTTCAAAGAGACTCTCTTTAATATCCAACCATATTAGAATGTTCTCCTCCTCAGAACACCAACTCTCACAATCTTCAGAGGTTGAATTCTCAATCAAAAACACTGCAAGAATAATCTCTTTAAACAGACCTCAAAAATTAAATGCCCTTTCCACTTCAATCGTTGATGAAATCACTCCAAGATTGGTTGAATTCTCAAATTCCGATGCAAACAACTTGTTGATTATCAAATCAAACTCTGAAAAGGCATTCTGTTCAGGTGGTGATGTCATCAACTGTGCAAAGGATAACTTAAACGGAGACTTTAAAAAATCAATTGAATTCTTCCAGAAGGAATACAGCTTGGACTACCTTTTATCAATTTACGGTAAACCTGTTGTTTCATTGGCAAATGGTATCGTCATGGGTGGTGGTGTTGGTTTATCCGTTCATGCTCCTTTCAGAATCGTTTGTGAAACAACTAGATTCGCCATGCCTGAATCAAACATTGGTTTCTTCTCTGATGTCGGTACCTCTTTCTGGTTACCAAAATTGGATGGTAACTTGGGTTATTACTTATCCTTAACAGGTGATGAATTGAGCGCTTATGATGCTTTGATAGCTGGCTATGGTACTCACTACATCAGTTCAGCCAAATTCGATGACTTGATTGAAAGATTATCATATCTTGAATTGGATGCATTATCAATGGATAAAAGAAGAAGACTCTATAATAATCCTGATGAATTTTACACCTTGGTTAACGAGGCAATTGAAGATTTCACTGATGATATTCCATCAAACCATGTTTTCAAATATTCAGCGCAAGAATTGAATACAATTGAAAGATGTTTTGATCCAAAGAACAATAAAACTGTTGAATCAGTCATTGATGCATTATTAACAGATGGATCTGAATTTGCTTTGAAAACTATCAAAAATTTACAATCTAAATCTCCAATATCATTGAAATTGAACTGGCAATTATTGATAAAAGGTGCCGAGGCAACAATTCAAGATGCTTTGAAGAATGAATTAACTTTAGCTACCAAGATGATGGTTAACTACAGAAAGAATGATTTCAATGAATACATCCTAAAAAATCTAATCAACAAAAAATCACAAATCGAAGAAGATAAAATTTTAAAACCACAATTCGAAGATATCAAATCCGTTCCATCATCATTGATTGATGATTTGATCTCTTTAGATATTTACAACCCTGAAAAATCTTCAAATGTACCAGCAGAAGACACAATCTCCCTCTTGGAATCTACAAAACTTACAAAATTCAAAGGCAAATCATTGATTCCAAACTATGACTCTTATCCATACCAAATGGGTTTACCAACTCAAGAAGAAATTGGTAGTTATATCAGAGGTGATGATGATTCAAATAGAAAATACTCGGTGACTTTTAAAGAAGCCTTGCAATTCTTCCAGTTGAAATACAAGCAAAAGAATGGTGTTCATTATAAAGTTAAACAAATCTTGAATAGAAAGACTAAACCAAGTGAATACGGTGATGAATTTTTGGATTGGGTTAACTGATCAATTTGGCTGCTCATTCAAAAGGATCAACTTTTGTTGTTACTGTTATTTATCCCCTTTCTTTTTGTTGTTTTTTGTTGTTTGTACATAGAAACTTTTAGATTAAAAATTATCACATTATTAAGGTAGGTAGTGTCATATAATATAACTTTACATAGTATCATATATCACCATACAGTATCGTAGCATAACAGACCAGAACATAACTCACGCAGATAGTTTACGTTTCAAGTAGTTCATCTGATATCATGGCAGTGCGCGACTATAACTTTCTCGATTGTGTGTACATATTTTCAAAAAACATTGGGGTGGGATGATGTATATATATCTAGATGGGCACTGATGAAGTAGTTGACTATATCTTTAAACCTTCTAACTGTGTGATTCTTAAGATACAAAGATGTCAGATGAACAATTGGACGAGTCAGTATCCGGTTGTGATCTAAAAAGAAGGAAGATCGAGAGTGATAAAGTTGTTGATGAACATGGTGGGCTGGATTTAGGTTATTCTTCCGATGAGGACGACGACGATGACGACGATGTTGGCGAGGCTAATGAAACTAGTCAGCACCAGGGGCTTATAAGGTCAGATGATGTGGACCCTGGCAAGGATGAGAACGATGTTGATGTAGATGACACTGATTTACATGGTGAATTGGATGTGGTACACGATGACTTGAAAGAAGCTATCGAAGAAGATGTCAAAGAAGATGTCGAAGAAGATGACGACGAAGAAGGCGGATTGAATCTATCCGATTTGGAATCCGAATCCGAATTCGAATCAGATAAAGATAATAACACAAACACGGAACCTAAACAAACAACCACCGGAAACTCCACAAAATATACCAAATATTCAAACGATCCAAAGATACTTCGATTCTTAAAAATGTTCGACGATTTGAAATTAGATGGCTCACTAACCATTTATTCAAACTACGATTTTGAAATCGAGTTGTTCTTATTGCAACCTTCATTTTATGAAGTTGACGATGATTTACAACGTCATGAATTGTTCGATTATTGGTGTGAGATCAACAACTCTGATGACTCCAACGACGAAGCTGAGGATGACGATGATGACTCCGATGGTGATGGAAATGATGAATTGAGAACGTTTATAGATTACTTAAAATTGAACTCTGGAAAACTACCGAAGTACTATTTTGATTTCAAGAGGAAATTCAAAGACGATCTTAAATCAAATCATCTTATACATTTAGAAAACATGAAACCATCATCTTCATCATCATCATCATCATTTGAGTCCATCTATAAGCAATTCTATAAAACTCATATCAGCGAGAAAAACACGAACTAGAATCATATATCAACTCATCAAAATACTCAACTCCAAAGTCTAATCTAAAGTGCTTATTACAATTGACATCCCATTCTCTGCTAGATATTCAAAATTGTAGAGGAAAGTTAGACCCATGCACACGTATCGCAAGTGGCACTCAACGACAAACTCAACCACTCATAGAACCAAACCAGTGATATCAATAAACCTCTTCAAAAACCACATACACTCATCTAATCTAATGGCTAGAGTAAATATAACTTATGAAGCTGGATAATTTCTCGCACACCACAGATAAACCAACGAATTCAATTCAAAAGAAAGACAACACCCAGCTAAGACGCCACCATCACCACCACTCCCAAACCAAAGACAAAGAACAGCAAGTCGTTGTTATGTAGTCACTTCAGCACAAAGGACTGGTACAAGAACAATTTACGGTATGGTATGGTATGGTATAGTACTGCGTTGGGTTGCGTTGATGAAAATGATATTGCCTTGGTTGCAAGGTCAAGATATCAGAAATGGCTGAAATCAAGATAATTCAATCTTGATCTGAGGTATCTACATACATACAACAGTAGCAACTCAAATAGATTTAAACCACCTTACTGAAATATTATCAAGTTATACACACATTTTGAAGTTTCAACTTTACTTTAGTTTTTTTAGTTTTTTTAGTTTATTGATAGATTCTTTATTTGGGGTTGGATTTAGGAAATAGAAAAGTAATTAATAAAAAAACACAAGAAAGAAACAAAAGATAAAACAGATGTATATAAAATACAATATATAACTTTTCAACAACCTCCTGTTAAATTGGTGCTTGGGAACGAATAACCTGCAGATGTCCAACTTGTTTTATTCCAATTATCATAAGCTTTCAAATGATCTTGAATGTAATCATAAGTTGGATAATCATCAGGATCACAAGTGATACTGATTGAATCATTAGGTTGGTATATTCTAACATAATCAATTGACATTGTCACTGGGAAATCAATCGATGCCCAATCTATATATGCCCAATTATTCGAGATACCCAAATTTAAAATCATTGACATTGGTTCTTTGGAAATTCTTCTCCAATCAATGTTACCATTTGGTGCTAATGCATAAGCATGAACGGTTAAAGTTGGATCATCACCAGTAAACCATCTAATATAACCTGAATCATTATCATTCAAATATTCAAAAGCGTATTTTTGGTATCTATGCAAACCATCAGAACCATATTGATACCAAGTTGTATTTAAAACAGTTGTTGCAGAAAGAGCCTGTTGATATGGACCACCTGCATATGTATTCATTGAAGAAATGGATTTATTATGAAGTTCAACCCAATTATAATCTGGCATATACCAAATATCCATTGGAGCCAATTGAACAGATTGGGATGCAACACCACATAAAACAGTGGTATCAACTTCACCTTCAATAATATCAATTTCAGGTGCACCTCTACCGGTACCTCTATTTGGATGTTCTTCACCTTCACAAGTACAAGAATTCAATCTTTGACCTGGTAAATAGGATATACCATCAGGTGAAGATTGATTTGCTGTTATACCAGCATCACAAGCTTCATAAGAATAAGGCCAAACACCATCTGTTGTTGCCATATAACCAGGTCTACCCAAATTACCCATTGACCAGATACCTGGCCATAAACCTGTAATGTTACCATAATTTGGGAATTGTGCACTAACTTCCATTACACCTTGTGTGAAACACATTCTATTCCATGAATGTAAAGCTCCTGATCTATAATACAAGTCGTGGTTTTTATATGCATCCATTCTAAGTTTTGCAGTACCATCAGAAGTGGTAACGGCATCAGGATCATACCATTCCAAATCTTTAGTTGCATCATAATGTAAATCTGGAGCATACCAAAATTGATCATCACCATCATAAAATGTACGTCCTTCAACAGCAAATTCATCACTAAAAACCAACGACCATAATGAACCATCTTTAGCTTCTCTAGTCATTGCGGAATCAGGAGTATCAGGATCAATTAAAGATGTTCTAATTGAACTTAATGTTGGATAAACATAATCGGTTAAAATAGTATAAGTTTGAGGTGTAGCTGTTGTTGTTGAACGATCCGTAACACCAGTATAGGTTAAGACAGGTAAGATAACAAACAATGCCAAAGCACCAAGTGCCAACAGAATAAACCCAACTAAAGCAAGAGCGGATCTTCTATCCATAGTTTTCAGATCGTATTTGAATCTATGTTTCTCATATTCAGCATCAGCTATTGGATCTGGGTTATGCAAATAATCGTCATCTTCTTTATCATCAATATGAAGTGGGAACGATGAGGCAGGATATCCTCCAAATGGAGAAGAATCGGCATCTACAAGAAATGCACCATTTGAAAATTCACCTGCTGAAGAGAATGATTCTGAATAATTGACACTCATTTTTGGATGATTCAAGAAACTAGTGTTTGAATTGACTGATTGTGTTGACATTATTCTTGAGCCTGTTAAGCCTTGAGGATATCTATTGTAACTTGGGGCACCGACTGATGAAGTTGAACCAAATGGATTAGCAGGAGACGAACTATGTTGGAAATCGCTATAATTTGGATTTATCAAGTTTTTATTCTCATTATTTGAATTTGAACTTGTCTCTGCATCTTCATCAAAGGATTCCATTTCATATTCTTGATTGAAAGGATCACCACTGGCATTATCATTATCACTTGAATTTGAGTTTGTATTTGAATTTGAGCTTGATTCAAGATGCGGAGATCTTGAAGTTAAATTTCTACTGGACATGTTTTGTAAAAAGCTTATATGCTACTGTTTTGCGTATTTGTGTATTTGTGTATTTGTGTGTATGTGACAATATGTGGTTGTATGCAGGTCTATAGTAAAGGGGAGCAGGGATCGAGAATGTTAGAGACTGTAACTGATGATCCTTTATGAGTATGAACGCGTTTTTTTTGAATGCAGTGGAATATGTATATATATATATGTGAATGAAGATTATTGAGAAAAGATATATAGATATGATGTGTCTCTCTATATACGATGTAATGAAATAAATATGTGGGATGTAAGGAGTTGAATATCGAATGTGAATCTAAAAACCAAATCAACGTTTCTCGATCTGATTTGAAAATGAGTGAGTGATCAGTAAGTAATAGGGAATGAAGATGATCCGATCCGGCTATTATTAGAAGGAGTTCAAGCAAGAAATGATTGGTTGAAGAGTATGTGGCACCCAGTGAGGTGATGAAGATGAAGTGAGGTGATGATGAATATGAATATGAAGAAGATGAAGATTCAACCAAGCTAAGGATAAAAGTTCAAAAGTTCAAAAATTCAAGCTTCACAAAAGAAGGAAAGGGCCACTGAATTCTAGTCTTGATTCACCATCTTCACTAAGCAATTTTCTTCGTGTTTCTTTTTCTTTTTCGCGCAGCTCTTCCGTGCCGTGGGCCTTTCTCTTTCTGTTTGGCGCGTGTTTTCCTTTTCCTGTTCAGTGTTCAGCCTGCCCGGGATTCCAATCGAGGCGCATGAAACAACACGTCATCGCACCTCTGCACCTCTGCACCACTGCATCCACGTTATTACATCTCTGCACCGTTTGTTTATGGAATGATTCATTAATATAAACTACTATCTATCTATATACAATGGCCAAATCTCATTGGCCTGGCCTCTTCACAATTTCAACTCTGTCTTTTCAAACTCCTCAATCTTCTCTTTATCAAACGAGTAGTTGATAATAGAAAACCCTAAAACTGCAAACAAAATAGAACTGGACATGATCTTGAATATAAACTCTGGCATATTCAATGTAGTATTGTTTCTTGGACCCCAATCTCCATAACTTATAAAATATAATGCCTTCTTTTCATCCTCACTCAAATAATTCCATCCAAATTGTTGTTTAACATTCAAAAAATTGATTATGTCCTGTTGATCTTCATCTGGAAGTTTCAACCATCTATTTGGTAGATTGATAAGATCAACCGAATATTCTTCTTCCTCTTCCTCTTCTTTTTCAACACCAACTTCTTTCTCAAATTCAGTAACAGGTTTTGTATATGTTTCAACTTGTTTTCCCTTTTTGGTTGGTTTCCCCAATTCTTTCAAATTCCTTAGATTTGATGAATAAAATCTACCAATAGGTAATATGTGGTTGTAACTTGAACGAGCCTTGGGTATACTCATCATTGTCTTGGCAACATTTCTATTGATCATCAAATAACTCATCTCAACTTGATATGTGTATGTATATATTTCTATAGATGAATGTGTTTATTCTATGGTATGATATGAACAAACGGATGCAACTAAAAGTATACACAACAGGGTTGATGACTTTCTCTCCACTCTGCGCTTTCTCATTTGAAAATAATTTACTAACAAAAAAAAAGTGGCATACAAACTCAGAACACGGCACACACTTTGTATACACATCTACTCTATGTTGAGAATTGCAAAATCACCATTTCCCTTTCTTTCCTAGTAACATATAAAAAGAAGCAATTATAATGCTGACTTCAAAAAAGAAGAAAAACCAAATTCATCTTGATGATGATTATTTCTTCCCACCATTTGAGGATTTTAAACTACATAACATACTAAACAATTTTGATGATTCAAAACAACTTAAACAACAACTAGTTGACTCAATTGTATTGATCAATGAAAACTTCACTAAAGATTTGAACAATCAAATATCAGCATTGATTGAAATTGAAAATGACTCAATCTTATCCATAATGGATTCAATTGACATCAACTATTCAAACCTATCTAAACAATTAATTGAATCAAATAATAAACTATCACAGATTTCAAAAAGTTCAAACAATTTGGTACAAATTAATAAAAATCTAACAATTTCTAAATTCAAAATTAATAGTTTGGTTAATAAGTTGAAAAAAATTGAAATTAAAATGTCATTGAAGGATAAACTATTTGATTTAAAAACTCCACATGAATTGCATTATCAAGAACTTTTTAATTATGCAATGGCTGATGAAGTGAAAAAACACAAATCTAAAAAGAGAACAATAAAAAATAGTAAAATCGATTATGATGTTGAGGTGGATAATATTGGTAATGGCATAGATAATGAGCAAAAAAATTACACCTTTCCAATGAGCATACCAATCTCAAAGGATATGAAGCCGGATGAGGAACAATCAACTTCATTTTCAACTTCTCCAACACCTGCAAAACTTCGTCAGTATCAATCTTTAGAATCCGAAATCGATGAATTGAAAAGAGTTAGAGCAACTAGTATATCAAAATTCACCAATCCTACAAAACTCTTATCTCTGGAAAAGCCAGTGTGTATGGTAAGTGATCTGTCGGTTACAATTACAAAGTTGAACGAGAAAGAGGAAGAAGAAGATAACGATGCGAATGATGATGTCAAAAATAATGACATAGATGATAATGATAACGATAACTATAACGATAACGTCAAAGATACCGCTAATGACGACGCTAATGATAACCATGGGAAAATGAAAAAACCAGAATCGAACAATGACTATTTACTCGATGATTTAAAAAGATTGAAGGCTAAAATGTCCAAATAAATGTGAATTTCTATAAAATATAATATATCTGTATGTATGTATAACATCAAATATCAATTTTGAACTGTATTATTTTGACCGGCATTTTCAATAACTTTTAATACTATCTCATTGAAAAGTTCACATAGATTACACTCTGAATAAAGTTCCATCAAGTTTTTACCTTCCTTTGTCCTTATTTCCACTTGTCTTTCAATCATATCAACAAACTGAGGATCAATTGGAACGTTTCCTAAATATGGTAATTCCAAATCACTGGCCAATCGTTTACCACCACCTGATCCAAATATATTGGTACATTCAGCGCAAAAGGGACATATAAAACCAGACATATTTTCAACTATACCCAAAACTTTAAAATTCACCTTCTTACAAAAATTAATCTCTTTTTTAACATCATTGATTGAAACTAACTGAGGGGTCGTAACAATAACCGCACCATCAACATTCAAACAATATCTTAGTTCTTCAGCAATGGCAATATGTTCATCTGATGTACCAGGTGGTGTATCGATTAACAAATAATCCAAATCATCACGCCATTCAACATCTTTTAAAAATTGCTTAATCATAGCGGTTTTTTTAGGTCCCCTCCAAACCACTGAATTTCCTCTATCGTTTAACAAGAACCCTAGTGACATTAACGAAAGTTGTTGAGTTTGATCATAATACACTGGAATCCAACCGTTATTCGAAGATTGATGAACTTTACCATTCTCAAGTCCTAGCATTCGAGGTAATGATGGACCAGTTAGGTCAATGTCCAATATACCAACTTTGTAATTCTGAGAAACTAAAGATAGTGCAATTTGGGTGGTTATTGAAGATTTACCAACACCTCCTTTTCCTGATAATATTAATATTATATGCTTGATTTTCTTTAATGATTTGGGGATCTCTTCTTCTTGTTCAACCATGGTGTATCTTCTTTAGTTGTATGTTACAAATGGTGTTAGGTTTGAATGATCTGAATCGTTTGAATGGTTTTGAATGGTTCAACATGATGATTTATTTATCGTAAAGAGCATTGTTCATTAGTAATTTTCGCTTATGTAAGCCGACAGTGAATCAGGCTGTCGACATCCAGTGGCGCATATTCACAGTTCGATGGGGAGGTCGACATTTGTGGCGGCGCAAGGCATAATAGATTACGTGATGGGTATCACCAGCTTTTATTTCACAACGGTTCTACAAACAAATTATGAACTGATAGAATTCAATCCTGAATAAAATCAGCAACCGTATCAGAGAGTGTGTCGGAAATGTCTTCAATTGTCCGTTTCTGAATCGTTTTCAACAATCCAAGATATCCGCCATCAAATGCTCTAATAAGAGAAACACGCTCGCAACATCCAATAGCTTGCGGAGGAAACTTGCCGTTTTAGGGAAATATGAACCGCCGTGCGGCTTTGTAGATTTCAAGTTTCCGCAATTTGCGTGGTGCCATTCCTCCAAATTTTGATCAAAAGATAAAAGAAAACAGAAGAGAGAAGATATATATATATTCATACTCCGTTGATTCACCATCATATTTTTCAAAGAGTATTGTAAACTTTGAGTAGTTAATAAGCTCAAGCTGAAATTTGAGTTCATACCCAGAAAAATAAAATAATATATATATAGATCCAATGTCAAGAGTTGCAATCATCGGTGCCGGTCCAACAGGTTTGGGTATTGCCAAATCAATAGGTTTAGAACCAAACGCCGAATCCATCTTCTCTAAAATCGACGTTTATGACAGAAATGAAAAAGCTGGTGGTTTATGGTGTTATACAAGTCACAAGGAAATTGCTGCTCCTTCTGTTCCTTCAACTGATCAAAAGACTGCGAATGAGATCATTACTCATGACACTAAAAAATTTGTCTCTCCCATGTACAAAGAGCTAGAGACAAATATCGTCAAAGACCTAATGCGTTTCAAAGATTTCCCATTTCCAAGTGAATGTGAAACTTTTCCAACTAGAGATGAAGTTGCTGGTTATCTTCAAGCATACTCTAAAACCATTTCAAAACAAGTTAATTTCAAATATTCATCAAATATCATATCTTTAGAGAAGAAGAATAACGAATGGGAATTACTTTACGAAAATGGAGAGAAGGAACATAAAGAATTTTATGATTATGTTATCTTAGCACAGGGTCATTTCTCACTACCTTACATTCCAGAAGTTGAAGGTTTATCACACTGGAGTGAGAGTTCAAAAGGTTCAATTTCCCATGCTAAATACTACGATTTCGCCGAGGATTACAGAGGAAAGAAAGTTTTGGTTGTTGGTAATGGTGCATCTGGTATTGACATTGCAATGCAAATTAACACCACGGCAAAGGAAGTGATTGTCTCTTCATCATCTGCTTCAACGGTGGCTGATGTTTCCATAGACGGAGTTAGTTCAATCGATAAGATCAAGACTTATGATTTTGATAACAACAGAACAGTCACAAGTGAATTGGGTACTTCAATAAGTGAGATTGACGAGGTTATCTTTTGTACCGGTTACTTGTACACCATTCCATTTTTGAAGAGTTATTTGGATGGAGAACAGGCTGTGATCACAGATGGTAATCAGATCCGTTACCTTCATAAACAAATCTTTTACATTCCAGATCCAACTTTGATTCATGGTGGTTTACCTAAATTCATCATTCCATTCCCATTTGCTGAATCACAAGGCCAATACATCTCAAGAATCGTCTCTGGTAGATTGAGTTTACCAACAACTGAAGAGATGCTATCGTCATATGAAGAAGAACTGAAATTGAAAGGTGAAGGTAAGACTTTCCATGATATGTCACCACCTAATGATTCTAAATACTGTAACATGCTCAGTGACGCTATTTCCGGTACTGAGGAAGGTTTCACAGCAGAGTACTGGGATGATGCCAAGATTGAATTAAGAGCTAGAACAGGTGCTTTGAAAGCGGCAAGATTGGACAAGATTATCAAGCATGCTGATACTTTGAAAGCTGAAGCAAAACCTTTTGTTCTTCTAAGAGGACCAACAGATTCATAGAAAATAAAATTTAGTCATCCAAATGGTTTCAATGCTACGTATATTATTGGTTTTTATATTTTTTTTCTAGATTTTCCTTTTTTTTTTTGCTCTTTTTTCTTGAGTTTTAGCTTTCAGTTGTTTGGTTTTCCGTTTCGTTTCATTACAGATTTTGTTTATGCATAGATGGATAGATTAGATTTTTTACTTTATTATATCATCAATATCTTCAAAACGTATTGAATCATCCGAGTATACCAAGTCTTTGAACTTGTTCTTGAATTGCTCATTTTCGATAAAGTTGAGTCCATGTAGTAGTGCATCTGATACATCATCACCCTTCTTTTTCGGCTCTGGATCATCAATGGAAATCTTCAATGTGGGGTCATTCAGTTTGTTCAAGTACTCAATCACCTCGTAGACTCTTCGACTTGGAGACCATCTTTTGTTGGAGAGAAGTAGATAATCTTTCTCCATAGATTTTTTACTCTTTTCAATATTGGAGGCAAGACCTTCACTCAAAGTGAATGGAGGTGTATTGTTTGCACTGATGTTTAAATTATTGAAAAGAATATACTGAAACCAATCATCCACCAGTTTTAATCTGATTTCTTTTGGATTCGAGCTCTCACTGTTCAGTCCAGTGAGACTCATGAATTTCTGATTCCAATTAGAAGCCATCGTAACAGGATAGCTACTAAGTATGATGGGTGAACAACAAGATGGTTTTAAGATGGATGCAGTCATTAACGAAGAATGCAACATATGCTCAAGAACATTTGATTTCAAGACATGTTCCAAGATGGATTTCCCACCATTTGTTCTGAATCTCTGTCTTTCAATAATAATGATATCGGGGTGTAAAATTGGGTGTTCAGTAGGATATATTAGTTTGAGTACCAAATCTTGTATAATCTTTGAGAAAACTATTGGTGAATCGGTTTGGTCTGATACGTCGGAATAAAGCTCCAAATTCATTTTATAAAGCTGTTTCAAAACAGGCATTTCAGTTGGGTTTGAAAGTTCAAGTCTACAAATTGAAAAGTTCTTCAGGCCCATATCAATTGACATCACTCTAAGGGGAGTCTTGTTATAATCATGCAATTTCAAAAAAGAGTCTTTACTAACCGACTCACCCAAAAGCTTAACCATGGCATCTTTACGTGGACTTTCCATTTGCAACCCCAATTTCCTAACCAGCTCAAGTAATGTTTTGTTTTTTGGTTTCGTCGTACTGACTATATGTTGGAAATTTGTGAGGAACTTTGCATTTCTAGTGCTAGACAGGTTATTCATTTGGTTTTTCTACTGTCGAAGCATTCTCTAGTACCATCAATGTTATGACGAAAGGAGATAGAATGAATGGAATACACCAAGGGCTTATTATGAGGCTACAGCTCAAACCAACCAAACACAAAGCAGAACAAAGCAAAACAAAACAACTCGAGAGTAAATGTAAAGCGCGTTGAAAAAAAGAACAGAATGGATCACGTATTTTCATCTTCATAGCTGAAGTACCACCAACCCATCACCAGTTGTCACTTGATAGACTCCACACCGGACCTCTGTTTCTCTTCACCATCTGATTTGGCTTTACGATCATAACTCTGATAGAATACCGTGTTCCACTAGAACATCAGCATCGCATACTGCCACATACTTCAAGCATACCGCTATTCATTTCTATTCGTCTGCCTTGATCCCTTTATCGTTCCCCTTAACGAGAACCATAGCATAAACATACATGTATCCATAATATATACGTTCAAACACCCCCTACTCCAATAGAATTCTACAACCTACAACCTACAACCGACACGCCACGCTAGATCACCTAATACAGCGTCTGCTCATCATCAACTGGCAATGGCATACCTAACACTACCACCTGAATTTATACCTGAGATATCAACGGTTATTAACTGGGTGATGTCATTCACACCGCTTGTATCATACGGAACAACAATATTGAGTATCCGAAAGCACCAGACTTCACAGGGGTTTTCACTTGATATCTGTGCAACCATGTTGATTTCCTCGTCATTGCGTATATTTTACTATTACAACGATCCATTTGAGATTAGTTTGTTAAGACAGTGTTTTATTATGATTTTCATTCAAACTATATTGCTACGTAATGCACTTAAGTTTAGACCTATTGAGAACTCTCCTGTGAATTTGGAGTTGTATCAGAGTGATTGGGACGAACTGAAGGATCAGTTTGTTGAGGTTAATAAGAGTTTGATCGTTGATGATATGGATGGGATTTTGAAAGCGCAGATAAGTTTGAAGATCTTACCCCAACTTTCGATTGTCTTGTTGAAATTCCTACAGAAAAATTTATCGGTGCTGATCCTTGCCTTTTTCAAATTGATTTCTAAAACGGTTAGTTTCTTCGACGCACATTATCTTAGACCCTTTAAATTTTGGCAATGGGAGTCATCTGGAACTTATTGGAAGTTTCTATTGGGATACCTCACCACCCTCTTCACAATCCAACTAATCTTCAATGATTACGAGTATCTTGGAATCATCTTCGGATCAACTTCATTGTTGGTTGAAAGTCTATTACCACTACCTCAAATCCTACTATTCAAAAGACTACAAACAGTTGAAGGATTCAAAACGATCTTACTACTCAGTTGGCTAGGTGGTGACTTCACCAAGATCAGCTACTTGCTATATGGAACAAACAACGTTGGTTGGATCTTTATCATTGCAGCAATTTTCCAAATGAGTTTGAATCTGATCATCACATGTTTGTTCTTTTATTATAAACGTATGGATATCACCAAGAAAAGATCAAGTTCGGTCATACCCATGACATCATTATCGCATAGACAAAACTCACATCCATCACCAATGTCAGTGTCAAGCATACCATTACCCCAGACGAATCACTCTAACGTTGCGAGTGGTCCAACTAATCAGTTACAAGGTTTGAGTCGTCCGTCAAGTCTGAGTTTGCAGCATGGAAATATGACACAGGCTCAGATGGATATACCTAGATCAAGGTCAAGTACAGTGAACGAGCACGAAGAGATTATACAAGGCAAGCGTGGTTTGATGTTGGAGTCTGATATTACAGATATTTTATAAATCTTAGAGAAATAAATAGAAAATATAAAGCATTATAGCGTTTAAGCATTTGACTCTCTTTTTTTTGGAGTTTGATAATATATTCAGAAAATGAGATTCAAAAGTGGTAATATATATAATTCAGTAAACTTAAGGTAGTTCAAGATATAATAGAACTAGTCTACAATATCTTCCAGACGAAGAATAATAAAAGAAGCAGAGCGGAAAACAAAAGAAGACAAAAATATAAGTATTTGATGTTCAAATTAGTAGCCATCGTTCAAACCAACTGACTTTTCCCAATTCAACCTATCGGTATTCAAATCCCACCAGTATTGGAAAGTTCCAGAAGTATCAATGAACTCATCCAGTTTCACATCCCATGGTTTTGGGGTTAAAATATAATGAATGTTTTTAATCTCTGAGATATCCCATATTTCAGGATGATGCATTTTAAAAGTCTTCAAACAATTGTATACAAATGACAAATTGATCCATTTATTCATAAACACATCACTTATTAATTCTTGATCTGGGAACTTGTAATTCTGAGTCTTTAATGGATCATTTAAAGTTTGTAAGATAAGATCATAATTGATTAAATCTGGTTTGATTATAATCAAACCTCCATTACATTGTTTCAATCCTAATTCTGAAGAAGGACCTTTCAAGTTGAATGAAGTATCACATGAATCAATTGATTTTTTCTTTTTTGTATGATAATTTGTGAAACTGCAATTCTCAGGTTTCCAGTCTTCAGGATAATGGGATAATTTTAAAGGATTACAAACACAAGCTGAAGATGCTGCAAATGCTGTATTTTCATCAAATTCCAAAAGCATCAACTCATCCATGTTCTGTAAGATAACCATATCCGAATCCAATTGAATTATTCTATCGAATTGAACCATTGAAAAAGGTTGAAGTTTAGTCCATGTGTCATGGAATCTTGTATCTACTTTGAATTCAAAACTTTTAGAAGGGATCAATCTATCAATTTTCAAAATCGAGATGTTTCTTTTGACTAACAAATGAACAAATTCAGGTTCTAACTGATCGGTGTAGAGTGCCACCAATGGGAAATTTGAATTGACTTTTGTTAACGAGTGATTCAAGGTAAGGACGCCAGTTAGGTATTTTTTGTTTGTGATTAAGGTTGTCCAGACTGTTTTTGATTCTAAGGTTGAATCTGGCGGGTAAACCAGCAAGCTATTTGACACTGTCATTGTTGTTTAATATACTATTGTACAGTGAAGTGTGGAGAAGAAGGGATCGGAGTTGAGGAGGGGATTGACTTGAATATGTATCAAGGTTGTGAAACAGTATAGTGGGGAATATATTGCTCGTTTCTAGTGTATGTGGGTGTAGTAGTGCAATTGAGGCTAGTCAATTTTGGATGGCAAGCAGTAAGTAAATACCATCAAATGATGTACAAAGGGATGTATATATGTGTATATATGGATAGCAATTTGTCTATACTTATAAGCGGGTGTATCTATCTATCTGTATCTACCAATATTATAATGGGCTGTGTTGTGTAAGTGTATGTTAATAAGGGTCTCTATTGTTGATTGCTGCACACTAGATAGATGATAAAGTGTGAGGTTGAAATAGAGTGATGGTGTATTATTTATATAGATATAAATATAAATATAAATAGAACAACACACCCTCTCCTCCGGGGAAGTAGCAATATTAAAAGTTCCAAGTTGAATGGATAAGAATTACAGCGTTATCGCTATTAAAATCGATCAATATTAATAATGACGGGACAAACTCCGTCATAATTGAATTCCGCGTAAAAACAGCCTATTCTCACACACTTTCTTTGCTGTTTGCCCGGTTCGGAACCTGATGGTCCTTGACGGTTTCCGGATGTTTTTGGAGTGAGTGTGATGATTCATCCTTTGGTTAGATGTATACAGACCAAGAGTGGGACTGTTATATGTATATTTATATATACTGTGGCTGCCGCAAGTTGGAGCGAGTATCGGGGAATTGACCGCAACTTGAGAAAGACGATGAGGGAAGCACCACCACCACGTACAAACTGTAGATATATATATAATATAGATTCATGTATTACTATGAAGCAACAAACTGCTTGGACTGATTGCACTACATACTATCTAGCAGCTGTTATGGCAATGTTATCTCCATTGATTCAATGGTGGACCGGGATAATGATCCCATGATCGAATCCGGCTCTCTGGTGCAAGGATGTATGTTGTTGGTGCCCTGCTGTTGCGAGCTGCAAGGCGCGGGAGGCGCGGGAGGCGGGTGTTTCCAGCGCACCGGGCTGAAAGTGGGCTGAAAACGGGCTGAAAGTGGGGCTCCTCCCGCTGAATAAGAGGGCACCGGCCCACTCCAGCTGTACGCATTTCACCATCTCTCCTCTTTGGTGCTCTGGTAGACAGATACCAGACACAGAGGATGCCAAATATGCACATTGTAGCTGACACAACAAAAATTGTATCGAAAAGAAGAGCAAAGGTGACGCATAGATTGGTAATAAATGTTGCCCCCTTCTTCTTGGAAAGAAACAAGGTGCAATCGCATAGTTAGCGTGCTGTGCAGCGTGTTTCCCCTGTGGCGAGTGGCGGGTGGAGAGTGGCGAGTGGAGGGAAAATGGGAGAGAAAAGCAAAAATTTAAATTGAGTGTCCGAAATAAAAGAATAAAAACATCGAAGGGCATAGCCAATGAATATACATACACTCGTGAACACCCTTCAAACGAACAAATATATATCAATATATATATTACCAATCATATCCACCTAATATACCACTATTGCAATTTATATTATAAACAACATTTACAACTACATACCCACTAGTACTTCAATTTGGCCTTTTCTTTGATTTGATTTCCCGCAACTGTACACAGAGTCACATTCACACAGTTTATATTCATATATACTTACATATAACCAATAACCTCTGAACTTTCAACTCGAAAAATATCTTCCTTCCACTCACAGACTTGATTAATTTCCAAAAATCAAAAGAACGAAAAGAGCAAGAAACAATACACTTTCCTCATCCCTCCCCCCACTTTAAGTACACAACCTCTCAAATCAACTAACTACATACAAGTACCCTAATGTGCTATTGATTCGTCCTAATAAAAAGAACTTGATAACCCAATTCTCCACCTCATCATTAAATAAAGGAGAAACAAACAAAACACCGTCCAAAATACTATCTCCGACATTCAAATAAACAGAGATCTTATCTTGCCACCGATATCGCTTTTCTATTCTCATTTGTTCCCATTTTCTAAAATCGGATACAACATTCATATTCAATAATACATCAATACAATAATACAAAGTAAACAATCATGGTTTTAATTAATGGTGTGAAATACGCCTGTGAAAGATGTATCAGGGGTCACAGGGTAACAACGTGTACCCATACAGACCAACCTTTGATGATGATCAAGCCAAAAGGTAGACCTTCAACTCAATGTTCCCATTGTAAAGAACAAAGAAAGTTGAAAAATTCACATTCTTCATGCACTTGCAATAAAAAAGGTGATTTGAAACAAAAAGATCATGACCATGGTTGTGCTTGCCGAGCAACTGGTGATTGTACATGTGGTGGAAAACCTAATAAAAAATCAACTCCGAAAAAGAAAGATTCATTTTCAGATAGAGGAAAAACTCCTACACAATCTGACAGTCCTGAAACGCCCGGCTCTTTAATGAAAGAATCAATTAGTAACAATGGTACCATTCATTCTTGGGATATGTCCTCACCTCCAATCAATCAATCACAATCAGAAAGTCTGGCTTCAATCAATTCGGTATTGTCAAATGATACCTCTTTTGCAAGTCAAAATAGATCAAATCAAATCATGAATAATAATAATGACTCCTCTTCTAATGATTTCCAATACTTCACAAGCAGACAGGTTGGTATGAATCCTCTACAAAACTTCAGATCAGCTCTAACTCCTTCTCAAACTGCTTCAAGTTTGAAAAGAATTGGTGAAATAACTATTCCAGTTGATGAGTATGTGGCTCCTTTGAATACGATGAATACCAATTTCTCAAATTTCATGAATACTTTATCCGATGCTGATGATATTAGCCCAAGACCAACTCCCGAATCTGGAGACAATAATTCCCCAATGGACGCTTTTTCAAAAAATAATAGTAATAGCTATAATAATAACACCGGCAATAGCAATAACAATTTCAGCCATGCTTCATCTTCAAATTCAATATCTGATTTATATTCTGGTATTCCTTTCCCATTACCTGGTAATGGGTTGCTTGATATTTTTGAAGATTCAAATGTCCCAAATAATAGAATTTCCAACGGATCAAGAGTCTTCTCCAACGCCTCAGTATTATCAAGCCCCCGTGAAAGTAATGCTCCAGATTCGTTGTTCCCATTGTATCCACTCATTGGACCAAGTTTCACACAATCTGGATCAACAGCTCATCAAATACAGCAACAATCCTCAGAGAGTCATATTAACAATACCAATAACGATAGTCCGATTTCTACTCAAAGTACAGGAAATAATGTTCCTGGTTCAAGTCATCATAAGCTATCTTATTCAAACTTGAGCAGCCATAACATGAGATCTGTTGCATCCACAAGTCATATACTTCCTCCTCAACATCAGCAGAGCAATTCCCAATTACATAGAACCTTCACCGGCTCATCAACGCACTCGGTCAATTCCCTTTCGCATCATCATCATCATCACCATGGTAATCATGGTGTTGCCCATTCTAACCATTATTCTCCTTATCCTCAGGTATCAAACCAACCCCATAGAACAGGTTCATTCTTATCGATTTCTTCCGCAAACACTGGGTCCATTGGATCTCCAACTTCTTCTCAAGCTTCTTTGGTGTCTGAAAACCCTCAACCCCTGTATGCCGATCCAAATGATCTGAATGATAATTTGTTGACTAACTCGAAAACAAATACAACATTGATGGATGATATCTATCAAACAAAAACTTATACTGATGTCGCTGAGAAGAAAATGGATGATGAATCTTCTGCAATGAATGGCGTTGGACTCGGTGATTATCTTCCAAATGGTGGTAGCCTGAATGATGATCTTTTGGCTTCACCGGCAACTACTACCAATACGCCAAACTCAATAGTTGCAAGTGGTGCACAGTTACAACCACAAGATGCCCAAAAATATTCCGGATCCTTGTTGGATTTTTCAAATATTGGTAGTTTGCCATTGAGTGGGTTTTCATATATGGGTGGTAATTCTATAAAAACTGTGAACTCGCCTCCTGCTCCTCTTCCTGTTCCTACACCACAGCAGCAACAACAACAACAACAACAACCACAACAACAACAACAGTTTCCGAACAGTATTAGATCCGAAGAATTTGATTTCAATACTCTGGACGACATATTGGATAAAGATTTGGAAGATAATTTCATTGCCAAACTTTTAGGAATGGATAAAGGAAGTAGTGGTGGTAATGGTGGTAAGAATAATGTGGCTTCTAATCCAACCAACACTTTTACCGACAGAGATTTTGCTAGTTATTCTGATTTCAAGTAATGTTCCTTCTCCGTCCTCTCTCCTCCCCCTTTCACAAATTATGATTTGTTTTTTAGTTACTCTTTTTACTAATTTCTGTTTTTGTTTCTTTTCTATTGAATATTGACCTGCTTTACCTCTCTGTTTCTCTCTCTTTTTATTTATTTATTTCCTCCACATACTTTCTCTTATTGCTTTTTTTATGTTACTTTATTATACTTCTTTTCCTCTCTATGTCTTTCGTTTCTCTCTTTATTATACACTAATTCTTTATTTTTTTGATTAATATATAAATAATTTCAAATCCTTCAGTACATCAAGTAAAACTTTTTTGCTCTGCTCTCTTGTAGTCTTATCAAGGGAAGAGACAAACTATCAAATAATAATCATAAATACTGTATTATTTTAGTTAATCAATAAGAATCACTGTGGCTGCAAGTAGAAAAATCAATATAAACACACCCACAGAGAACAGTAAAAAAAATAGCAATGGCAATAATAGTTAAATCAAAATCAACCAACGTACGACTCATATGCATCAACAAAACCTTCAATTAACAAAGACAATCCATATGCACCAGGATCATACAACCCTCCTTCATCTTTAAATTGACCAAGCTCTTCATCGCTGACATATGTGGCCCTGCCGAATTTTGCTTTCATTTTCTTGGTTGCCTCTGCACCTTGAATTGCTGCAATTTTCGACTTTTCAAGATCTTTTGTATCTGATAAAGTTTCAACAAATGGGGCAATTGTATCGATCAATGTTCTATCTCCTTCTCTGGCTCTTGTGTAATGATATAACGAATACAATGCGTCTTTTAAGGCAATTGATAAGATGTCCAAGTCGACTTGGATTTTCCCACCATTAGGTTCATCAGGTGTATCCTCTTCTAGTTTTCTTAGTGATTTGGCAATTGCCGAGACAAAGATCGAGTATAGTCCACCTGATGTACCGCCCATTGCGGTTTCAATAACATCTGTCAATTGAACAAGACATTTGATCGAGTCTTTCAATTCGAGTTTACCTTCAGAGATTAGCTTTAAAACAGAGTTGCAGCCATTGGCTAAGATTTCACCACAGTCACCATCACCTGCAACGGTATCATACAATGTGATCTTGTCTTTTTTGGATAGTGCGTTTTTACAGCCTTTTTCCAACATTGATTTTAGTAAACCTTGATCAAATGTGAATCTTGAAGTTTTTGAATCGTCATCGTCGTTCAATTGGAATTCCTTAATGATCTGCGACTCGTCACTCCAGGATGATTGGTGGAAAGATGAGTTCCAGCCGGGGATACTTGTCGGATAATCTAAACATTCTAGAACTTCATCTCCACCAGCCTTTGTGATGTTTAATAAAGTTATTGAAAGTCCAGGTCCATCCAATGACGATGTATAAGTGCCAGTGTAAGTTCTAACTGGCTTGATGCCATAATCCTTCAACAATGATTCTGAAACAATATGTTGAATTGCATATATTTCAAGTTGTGAAATACCACCTAAATTGTTAATTAGCAAGGCAACATCATCGGATTTGTCAAATTGAACATAGTTTCTATCAACATCATCTTGATTCAACAAGTAGGATAATAACTTAGGAGCAAGTTGTTCAATTGATGGAATTGGTGAGATTTGTTTGACACCAGCTTCGTTATGAATACCCATACCAATCTCAATTTGATTCTCATGTAGAAACTCAAACTTATTTTCATCATCATCATCATCCGTGGTTACATTTCCTGGAATTGTAACATGGTCCAACGAGACTCCGATGGTGACTAAATTCGTATTAACATTCTGTGCGAGTTCATGAACTTCTTTCAAAGTCGCCTTGTTTGAATCCTTTGCAGATTTAGCACCTGCAACTTTATGCACAAACACAGTTCCTGATAAACCTCTTCTACCAACCATACCGTTTTTGGCCTTACCAACAGCAACATCATCTTGAACTATAATCACTTCAACTGGGTAACCTTCAGCTTTGACTCTTTCTGCAGCCAATCCAAAATGAATCACATCACCAGTGTAATTCTTAACCACCATTAATGCACCCTTGTCACTTTTCTTTGCTTTCAAGCCGGTATATATTTGCTTTGATGATGGTGAGGCAAAGATGAAACCGGCTGCAACTATATCAATTCCTCCTTTACCGACAAACCCAGCATGCAATGGTTCATGACCAGACCCACCACCGGATACAATCATCACTTTGTCTTTTGGTGAAACTGCTGAGTAAATGACCCTTTCTGATTCAATCAGTCTCAAGTCTGGTGTGGCATTGCATAAACCTTTCAACGAAGACAAGACAATATCGTCATCGTACTTCCAATGTTTTGTAACTGGCATGATGAGATCTCTGGAAGTTTATTATGTAATGTAAAACGTTCCAATTGTGGTTCAATTGATGGGATGGATTATATATTTTTCAAGCTTCTCCAAAAACATAAAATGGCAAACTGTCTCCATTTTATACCAAGTGGAGAAGGATTGTCAGACAATGCAGTTTACACAATAGGAAAAGGGAGGTGTTCCTATTTTGGACCAATGGATATAAACGAAGTACGGACACGGAGTTCCCTCCCCACATCCAACGGAGCCACTCGGGCCACGCGAGCATCACCAGACGCCACTCCCAGCAGCACCAGCACCAGCCACACTCTGTACTTTGTGAGGCGCAGACTGGTTTGCAGGCAGCGATAAGTGTCGATAGCAAGATTGGAACCCTCTGCTGAACCGATAAACACCTCAACATCACACGTACGAGAGAGATACAAAGAGATACAGATATCATCTTTACATTCTTATATCAATGACTCACACTAAGACTATTGAGACTCTTTCCTTCAACCAGGACTTTTCTTGTTTGGCAGTTGGGTATGAGAACTCATACAAGGTGTTCAACTGTGATCCATTTGGGGAATGTTTCAACAAGGATGACGATGGTGGGGTGAAGATAATGGAGATGTTATTTGCCACATCTTTGATTGCAATTGTTGGATTGGGTGATAAACCATCCAATTCATCCAGAAAACTGAAGATCATCAATACCAAACGTAAGTCAATCATCTGCGAATTGACTTTCCCCACCTCTGTTTTGTTTGTTAAGATGAATAGAAAGAGATTGATGGTTGCCTTGATAGATGAGATCTTCATTTATGATGTTTCTTGTATGAAACTCTTACACACAATTGAAACAAATATTGTGAAATCGGCATTGATAATTGCTGATTTGAGTTCCAGTGATGATTCAATATTTGCCTTCAACCATTCTCCAACTGTACCATCAACATCTCAAAATTCAGATGAAGCCATCAATACTGCCAAAACAGGTACTGTGGTATTGTTTGATGCATTGAATATACAGCCGATTAATATTTTCGAATGCCATAAATCTCCGTTGCAGAAAATTGCTCTTTCCAAGGATGGTAGCTTGTTGGCAACAGCATCTGTTAAAGGTACGATTATAAGAGTGTTTAGAACAAGTGATGGAAGAAAACAATATGAGTTCAGAAGAGGATCATACGCCGCTACTATCTCACATTTAAGTTTCAATTTAGATAATACCATATTATCTTGTTCTTCAAATACCGGTACAGTGCATTTTTTCAAGTTGGACGATAGCCGAAAGAAAATATCCTCTCAATTACAACAAAGAACCAACAGCTCATCATCACAAACCAATAGCGACAATGCGCAAGACAGTGAATTGCCTCAGGAAACATTAATAACTGATGAGGAAAGCTTAGAGATAAATAGACTAATAAATAAGCAAATGATAAAGAACAATTCTTCTGCTCCAGGTTTCCTGAAATCGAAGATACAATCCACGAGTTCCCTTAAAAACTTTATTTGGAACCGTTCTAAAAATTATCTTCCATCTCAAATCAATTCTATACTTGAACCAAAACGTGACTTTGCGTATATTAAACTAAACCAGGAAATAGAATCCATAGTTGCAGTGGTCGGAAACACTTGTTTTGTGGTTACTTACAATGGTGATTTCATAGTTTACAATTTGCCGTCCCATTCTAGTTTTGATAAACGCATATCATCACAAGGCTCTTCTGGTGAGAGTTCAAGTAACTGCATTTTGACGAAGCAATATAAATTGGTTGAAAGTTAGTCTGATCAATTGCCTTGCCTTTATCCTCCCTCACCTTATGATCTTACCTTTTTTTCAAAAACTTTTATGTATCAAAATTATGAAAATTCTTAAAGTTTGTCATTCTGTATATGGTATATTCAATCGGTTTCGTCATTACCGCTGAATACCATACTAAAAATAATCGCAAGGGACAAATTGTATTCCTGTATGATTCGTTTTAAATAAGCCGCACGGAGCACAGACAAAATTCTATATGAAACATTATTGAAACCAGTTCCTATAGCTTCATTCAATTTCCTATAAAAACATGGATTTTCCTTTGATAGTATAATTAGTTGTATTACAATGATTATCATTACCAACACTAGGTGAATTGTATATATATATAGGCTGAAAACATGGATTATTATTATTCAGAAAAGACCACAAACCAGAATAGATCGACAAATCTCACACCTTACCTATGCCTGAAATCAAGATGGATACAACTAATAATCTGGAATCAATTTAGTTTGTCCTGTATATTTTTGATATTGATAGTATATATCACCTCAGGAATATTTAAATCTATACTGTCATTTGCTGGTTCAGATTCCCTCAGCTTGGGTTCCAATATAACCAGTCAGAATTTGGAGCTCTCAATGGATACCGATAATGTTACTGTATTCTTCCCCAATATTGAAGAATTTGCAAATCTTTTTGCCGAGGTGAGCACTTTGAATAAGGAGTTCGAGATTAATGAGTTGGATAACTTGCAGGTAATAACAGAGAATCAGATTAACAGTACAAGATCATCATTGTTACTGCTTGTGGAAAACGTGATTGATAGCTCATACGAGAGTAGGAGCTCACAGCTTACTATGTCTTTGGAATTACTTTCGACGTTGAATAATACTATAAATGATAGTTTCAGCTCTCAAGATATAGTGTTACAAGATTTAAAAGAGGGTATCGAAAGCAAGATACTCTTTGCCGATTCCTCACTCTCCTTGGACAATATGACCATCAACTATACCTGGATTTCAAATAGCATCAGCTCCATCGAACAGAATCTAAAAACCAAAAACTCCGGAATTGTTGCCATTTACAATAACAAATCTACAGTCTTAGATTCTCTTGAATCATGTTTCCATGAAACCCTAGCTAGATGCTTGATTTTGTTCGATGAGGGAGCATCCAACATCTCCTCCACAGTGTCAACATCACGGACCAGTGTTTCTTACGTTACAATGTTTTCAAACACTACAACCATCACCTCATCCACACTATTGGATACCATAAAGTTGACAAATCAGAACAACACTAGCAGCGACACCACTTCATCTGACTCCACCAATACCAACGAGGCCGAACTGACTGACATCATCACCAAGATAAGTATCTATGTCAGTGTCATGGGGTTGGTGGCGATACTGATTCAGTTAGCATGGGAATATCTGAGGTACATGAATGAACAAAAACTTGCATCAAAATTAGCCGATATATGCATTGATGGGAGCATAATTTATATACCAGATAAAATGGTGGTGCCATACAATATGCTTGATTTTGGAGCCACAAGTTTTGCAAATGGGATTGCCAGAGTATTCAAGTTACAGAAATCCAACAACCTGGTTAAGATACATTGGTGGGGATCTTTTTGGTTTGGACTCACTTCCCATTTCCAATCATTGATATACATAGTATGGTTCAGCTTGTTACTTTATCTATGTTTCAACAGGATGTCCGATATGCTGAGTGACAGCGTTTCAAGTAACTTATCGAACAATGATGGATTTACCCTCAATATCAGCAAGAGCATGGAGTATCTGGTCAACGGTTCAAGTTTCAGTCGAGGTTCAACATCAGAAGACTTGATTTCGGATGAAGGTGTGGATATCCAGGATATTATCAGTAATATCATGAATCAAATAGCCGGCTACTTGGAGGAGACGAACGATGAGATCATAATAATCCTCGAAGAGAACGGCCTTATCGACATGATTGAAGATGATGATTCAAGTTCTTATTTATTTTCGGATTATTGGGGTTTAGAGATGACCACCACCGTAACTGGAGACAGCTATCCAAGTGCAAATGAAACTTTGGATACACTTCTGGAAGGACTGTATATGAAGGCAGGTTTTGTCAGCAGATCCACTGTTGAGGTTGACTCCTCATTAGACTGGAGCGTGATGTCACAGGCACTAGTATCCAAAGTGAAGCAATCGTTTGATAAAAGAACAAAAAGCCTTGTCTGGTTCCTGAGTGCATGTTTGGCGTCTGCCGCTGTCATACTAGTAGCGAGTGGATTGTACATACTCAAAAAGACTTGACGTCTTTTCTCGCAGGTCTCTCTGCGTTTCGAGTGTACAATAAATAAAAATTTTACCTATATCAAAAAAAATTTAATCGTTCCAAAACCAGTATACAAAGTAACTTGCAAGAGTACCACTGAAAACTAACAAAGCCGAGATCCATATCGTCATAAGATGGCAGGCCAAAGAAAGCTCCAACAGTATGTCCCTTATCTCTCCATGTCTTCAAATGGCCCTCTCAAAGTCATTCTAGCAGGAAAGATCTCCGAATCATGCTACTCTCTCACCTCCATCAGTCTCCAACTTTTCCCAAGATATGGTCACCATTTTGAAGCTTATGATTCTCAATTTTCAAGATCGAGTTATCTAAGTCGATTTTATAGGATGTGACTGAAAAAATTAGCCTAATTGAGTGACTGAGACATGTGTCTTTCTAATCTAAAAATCTAAAAATACAAAAAGGAATATACTAACCTGAAAATTTAATCATTTTATTATCATAGGGAGATGGACAAAGTGTTCAAAAAGATCACCGAAGGTCTGGAAGTCTTTGATGTGCTCTATGAAAGACACGAGAATTCACAAACAACATCGCAAAAGGACAAACTTGAATCCGACCTGAAAAAAGAAATCAAGAAGTTGCAGAGGTTTAGAGAACAAGTTAAAAGTTGGCAAGCCACTAACGAAGTGAAAGATAAGGATAAGCTTCTGGAAAACAGAAGACTAGTAGAACAAGCAATGGAGAAGTACAAAGTGATTGAAAAAGAATCAAAGACAAAAGCTTACTCTGACCAATCATTGGCAACTTTTGAATCACCTGAGGACGATAACGAAGCCATGGAATTCGTGAGAAATTGTCTAGATGAGCTCGCACGTCAAGATGAGAGAATTGAAGCAGAACTAGAGAAGATTACATCTGGAAAAAAGGGAAAGAAACTCTCCTTGACCAATGAAGAAAGAAAGAGAGCAACTGAAGAGCATCTCGAGAACCATAGATGGCATAAGACAAAGTTGGAACTCATATTGAGATTGTTGGAGAATGAGGTGCTGAATCCAGAAGAAGTTATGAACATTCAAGATGATATCAAATATTACTTGGAGGAAAATGATGATCCTGATTTTGTGCACGATGAAACCATTTATGATGATTTGAATTTGGACGTGGACGAGGTAATTGCACAAGAAGTCCAAGGAACTTTGAACATCACAACAAAGGATGATGATATAGTAAATGGCACAATTACCAACACCACCAACCAACCGTCACCAAGTATTGTTAAGAAGAAAGAAGTCAGCCCTACTCCTTCTGCTAGCTCCTCCAAGTCAAACGGTAACTCCTCTTCATCGCTCTCTCAGCATACCGCTGGCGCATCATCTTCAAACAACTCTGGCAGTAACACACCTTTGGCAATTTACTCCTCTGTTGGTGGAAACATTCCAACTATGACTACATTGAAACCTGCTCCTGTGCCCGCAAAACCAACAGAGTTGAAATGGGCGGCTGCTGTTACTGCTACGATCCATCAGAACACCACTCCAAGCGGACCTTCTGTTACCACCCCACTATCAACTCTAACTCAGTCGTATAAACTACCAGCACCTAACGCTAGTCAGCCCAAGTCATCCAATGCAAATGCTATCAACGCTGCCAGCGTCCTAGAAGCATTGAAGAAACAGAAACCGCATGATTCTTCTCCTTCGATTACTGAGAGTTCCCCTTTACCAACTGTCTTGCAAAATCTTGTTACGGAGACACAGAACTTGACGTCGGTGGTCAGCAGTAAGCAATTGAAGTTTGAATCTGAAGCAGAGAGAGATGAAGATTTCAGATTCTTGCCTCCTGGTATTCAAGCTTCGATATTATCGTTTGCAGTTACAAGAGCAACTGAAGGTGGGATACGAAACATTTCATTATCCAACACTTCTTCGCTAATAACGATACCCAGAAGTTTTTCTCCTCTGAAGCCTACTGTGTTTCCACCTGGTTTAGAAGCCCAAAGAGTTTCAACGATTTGGAACACCATAAGGGCTTCTCCGACTTTGGAAACTGATGCAAATAATGTTGATTCGATAACATTGTTTTACGCTTTTTACTATGCCTTGTCAGAGAAGGAAAGAGAAGTGGCTGTTTCTGTTTTGGAAGGAAGACAATGGAGATTGAATACGAATAAGACTCTTTGGTTTCAACGCACCTCGGTGGTGAAAGTGAAAGATGATTTGTTTGAAGTTGCTGATTACAATGTTTTTGATCCTCTTAAATGGAGCCTTACCGAGAAGAAAAATTACAAATTCGATCTTACTCAGTTACATTCTACATAATAAGTGAAATTTCATCACAGCTTTTCAATACTTTTGAGAATTATTTTAGTGTTATTTGTTTCGTCTCCTTGTATGCTTTTAACTTTTATTTTATACTGTTATAGTCAATTGAACTGTTTTATCTTTTCCCAAAGAAAATGATGAAACACTTTCGACCAGAAGAGAGAAAATATTATATAATATAGTAGTACATCTCATACCCTAATTCGAACTAATCAGAATGGTATTCGTAATCTGCGACATCAAAGAGGTCACCATTTTCATCAACAGGTCCATCTTCATCGTCATCATCGCTATCACTTTCGCCAGCACTACTTTCAACTTCTTCTCCTCTCTCTCTGGCTGCAACTCTTTCGTCTCTTCTTTGCTTTTTAGCAATCTTCTTTTCCTTCTTTTTGGCAACATTTTTATCCTGTTCTTTTCTTCTGTTATCCTTTTCTTTCTTTCTGACAGCATGTATCTGATCCAATTTATTGATTTCCTTTGTAGTCTTTGTAACATAAGAATGATATAAAACCTTACCTGAACAAACACCATCTTCAATCTTCAATAATTCTAGTTTCATTCTTGGTCCTATTTCGGTAAGCTTGACGGCTTTCTTTCTCTTATGATCCTGTTCAGCTTCTGCTTCATCGCCATCTTCCAATGGTCTTGAAACTTTAGTTCTAGTCAAAGGATTTTCATCTTCAACTTCCACAATAGCATCATCCTCAACTTCAGAATCAGATGTGAAACCAGCTTGAGCATATGGGTCAAGGATAACATCGGCGACATCTTTCACCTTGGATAAGTTAGGAAGTTTTTTATTGAGATGCTTTTTGATATTGACCAACTTCTTCACATTTCTGGAAACATCAACCAATTTTGTATCAATGGCATAATGTCTGAGATCAATGACACCGGTTTCCTTGTCTCTATTTAGCAATAAGACTCTCTTGATGGAATTAACTTTAGTGTCTTGAGGAGATATTGGTGGAAACATGTTCTGGAACATTGTGATGATAAGCTTTTCTTGAGGATCTGCATCCTTTGGGTTTGTGAAACCATTCATGACTAGTAATGGAGGACTTAGGAATTCTGCAGATGTCTTACTAAGAGATTTAGGTGCTTTAAGAATACTGGCAATATCTTTACATAGGGAATATTCAAGAATTTTGAATGAAACAGTAGGACCTCTTGGCATTGTGGTTAATCTTAAGTGTGTTGAGCCTGATTCTTCATTTTGACTGAAAATCATAAGTTGAGAAACTCCCAAAGGACCTGCCATCACAACGAAATCCTTCAATTTGTTTGACTTTCTTTCACGCAAGTTTATGGCAGTATGCGGTTGCATCATGTTTCTAGAATCTCTGACAAGCTGAGTTAAGGTGTGATTATGTAGAGCTGCACCCAAATGGATCACCATTGAACGTGGGATCTTTGCAAGTTGTTCCTCTGAAATCTTGACGTGTGTTCTCTTTTTTTGCTATATTGAAAGGGTTTGAAAAAACGCAATGTGTTAGTACTAAAATGGCCTGCAGATTCGAACAAGAACATTGTGATATGTATCATCATGTAAAGTAACATACTCTTCTTTTAGCCATTGTTGATAGTTGGTAGTTGTATATATGTTGAAGCTAATTACAAGGTTCAGGTACAGAGGTAAGATACAAGCGTTGAAGTACTCAAGATTAATAGCAGATGCTCCAAATCAAATTTTCCTAAAAAAAATTTCAAAAAATTTTCTTGCTCTGCTAATTTTTTTCTCTTATCTGATTTTTCGATATACACACTTCGTATAAAGAGCTTGAAGTACCTCCACACTCTAAACAATCTCCACTACATAACAAAATCACCATATAGGATATTGCTTTAACAATGTCTACAGGTAGATCAATTAACAAGAAATCCAAGAGCTCGCAAAGTAGTGATAAAATCTCCAAACACCCAAAGAGACCAAGTACAAAAGTTGATGTCAGTGCCTTGAAAGAAAAACTCATCAAAAGTCAGCAGCAAAAGGAACAGCTAAAACAGGAAACTATAGCGAAAGAAAAAGAACTACAAAAGAATGAAGAGATAGAAGGAAAAGATTCTGACAAGGAAAATGATGATGAAGGATCCGAATCCGAAGAAGCAGAAGATGGAGAAGAACAAGAAGATGAAGAGGCGGAAGAAAATAAAACTTTCAAAGATTTCGGGTTGAAGCCTGATATCTTGGAAGCATTGGAAAGATTGAACTTCACAAAACCAACACCAATTCAGACCCAATCACTTCCAGCAGCTTTGGAAGGTAGGGATATCATTGGTATTGCACAAACTGGTTCTGGTAAAACCGCAGCATTTGCCTTACCAATATTGCAAGCATTATGGGATGCTCAGACACCATACTTCGCATGTGTGTTAGCTCCAACTAGAGAATTAGCATACCAAATTAGAGAAACATTTGACGCCTTGGGATCCAATATGGGTTTGAGAACTTCAACTATTGTTGGTGGTATGGACATGATGGATCAGGCAAAAGAATTGATGCGTAAGCCTCATGTTATCGTTGCCACCCCTGGTAGATTACTAGATCATTTAGAAAGTACGAGAGGTTTCTCCTTGAAATCTTTGAAGTATTTAGTTATGGATGAAGCTGATAGATTGTTAGATATGGAATTTGGGCCTGCACTAGATAAAATTTTACAGAATATTCCAAGAGAGAGAACTACATATTTGTTCTCCGCAACATTAACTTCGAAAATCGAAAAATTGCAAAGAGCGTCGTTATCAAATCCTGTTAAAATTGCTGTCAACAACAAATATTCCACCGTTGATACTTTGATTCAAACTCTGATGGTTGTTCCAGATGGTTACAAGAACACCTACCTTATATACCTACTAAATGAATTCATAGGAAAGCCTACGATAGTGTTCGCAAGAACTTGTGCTCATGCACAAAGAGTTTCTTTATTAGCTCGTATATTGGGCTTCTCGGCTATCCCATTACATGGACAATTATCCCAGCAACAAAGACTTGGTGCTTTGAATCAATTCAAAGCTGGTACTAAAGAAATTTTGGTTGCAACAGATGTTGCAGCAAGAGGTTTGGATATTCCATCTGTTGATTTGGTTATCAACTATGACATTCCAACCGACTCCAAGGCATACATTCACAGAGTTGGTAGAACTGCCAGAGCTGGTAGATCAGGAAAGTCAGTTTCTCTAGTTACACAGTATGATTTAGAGTTGATTTTGAGAATAGAGAAGGTCATCAATATGAGACTACCAAAGGAAACTCCAGACAAGAATGAAATTCTAGCTCTTCATAACTCAGTTGACAGAGCCACTGCAGAATCCGTCGAGAAGGTGAAACAGTTCCATGAAAACCGTAAGTTGAAAATGAGATCAAGGAAATGAGACTAATTTATTTCATTTTAACTTTTAATATAACTTGTATAAATAAATAAATAAATAAATAATTGTTGTCATTTGAAGAGTAATGTAAATAAAACCTCACCCCAATAAACAGAAGGCTGTGCTGATTAACCAATGCTCAAAATTTATTTAACGTCTCTCCCTATAGAACTACCCATTGTGTGCCTTTTCCTCCCTTGAATTCACATACCCATAACATCACTCCACAGTTAGTATGTCGGATAGAAAAAGACATGTTCCAATATCTCTTGATGACCTTTTGAAAATGCGAAATGGCTCGCCCATCGCCAACACTTCTCAGAAGGCTGCTCTAGGAAAGACCGTCTTTCTTTCCAAGAGTGATCGTGAAAGGATCAGAGAGGAAAGAGAATCCAAAGAAGCCATGGCCCCAATCAGCAAAGCACCCACAGACCCAGTGAAAAGTAAGCTACCATCATACCCGAAGGAAATTGCAGAACAACACACACGCAGAAAGACACCACCAGTGACGAAAAAGAGTGTGTCAAACAAGAGAAAGTTTGATTTCGAATGGGACAACAGTGAAGATACCCTCCAGGATTATTCTCCTCTGGTACCTATAAAAAGACACAGAAATGATGAGTTAAACAACCCCCAAGATGATGACCGCCACTGGTCTGAGAAACCTTTGGATCAGATGCAAGATAGAGATTGGAGAATAATGAGAGAAGATTATGACATTTCTTATAAAGGAGGTAGGATAATAAATCCTATAAGAGCTTGGGAAGAGAGCAAGATTTCACCTTTGATATTAGATCAAATCGATAGATTAGGATATAAAGATCCTACCCCCATTCAGAGGGCATCAATTCCATTTGGTCTTTCCGGTAGGGATGTGGTTGGTATTGCTGAGACTGGTTCAGGAAAGACATTGGCGTTTTTAGTCCCAACGTTGAACTACATTCTTAATCTTCCGAACTTAGGAGATCATGGTGGCCCATACGCGTTGATATTGGTCCCAACTAGGGAATTGGCACTTCAGATAGAAAAAGAGTTTGAAAAATTCAAGCAGATATCAAGATTCAATGTTGGTGCGTTCATTGGTGGGCATACCTACGAAGAAGATTATAAAAAAGTTGAGTTTGGCATAGATATTGTTATTGCGACTCCTGGTAGACTCATAGATTGTTTGGAGCAGAAAGTACTATCCCTAGATGAAACATACTTTCTTGTCATGGATGAAGTTGATAGAATGGTCGACATGGGATTCGAAACTCAAGTTAATAAGATTCTTGAAAGCTTGCCTGCAGGAGAACTTAACCCCTATTATTTTGGAAGAGGGGCACCTCAAAGAGTCACTATGATGTTTTCTGCAACACTGCCTCCGGTTATAGAAAAGATGACACTAAAACATTTGGTCAAACCCGCTAGGGTTATGATAGGTGAACTTGGAAGTGCTGTCGATACTGTTGTTCAGGAAGCTGTTCAAGTCTCTGATAAAGAGGAACAAAGAATGGCTCTCCTGCAACAAATAGTTACTTCTCGTAGATTCAGACCCCCTTTTATTATATTTGTGAATTTTAAAAAGTCATGCGATGAGGTTGCTGAAGCACTGGATAAAATAGGCTTAAGAGTGGTTACTATGCATGGTTCAAAGTCCCAAGACCAGAGAGAAAGTGCAATTCAACAGATGAAAGATAGACAGGCGGATATCCTGGTCGCTACAGATGTGGCTGGTAGAGGTATTGACATCCAAGATGTGTCGTTGGTGATAAACTACCAGATGTCTAAGAATATAGAGGACTATACACATAGAGTTGGTAGAACTGGTAGAGCAGGAAAGAATGGTACTGCGATTACATTCTGGAATGCGAATGGTGATAAAGACGTCTTGTACGATCTCAAGCAGATGTTGCTGAGAAGTCCAATTAGTAAATGTCCCGAAGACTTGAGAAAGAACGAATATGCTCAAAGAAAGAAACTGTGGAATATAGAAGCATAGGTATTTTATATTTTTTCTTTAGATAGGAAAATTGTACAATTTATAATATGATACATAATAGTTAGAATGAGACATACTAATCACTTTCTTCATCATCACTGCTGCCATAACTTTGTAGCATTGTCTGAAGTGACACACCCTTGTCACTTTTAACTGGAGCCCTTTTGAGCATCTCCTTTCTTTTTTCATTGAGTAATTGGAGTTTCATTAGTGAGTCCTTCTCTATGAGAGGGGCGGAATGTATCTCTTCCACTGTATCGTTGGCCATGGACTGTTGTTCTTCATCCTCCTCTAACTTATCTATTGTATGTGGAATATTTAAAGTCTGTGTAACACTTTGTGAATCGTCGACTGCTTCATCCTGTGTATCATTTGCGCTTTCAACATCTTGAATTTTTTTTAATAGCTTTCTAGCAGTGTCCAGTCCTATCTGCTCTAGCTCTTCTCTTTTCCTTTTCTGTGCCCTTGGGTCTACGTCGTCATTCGCCCACCTCACGTTCAATGCTTCATTAAGATTCTCTTCGTGAAGACTCTGTCCTAACATAGCTTCCTTTGCGAATTGAGCTTGACTCTCTAACTTGTAGGTAACAAATGCAATGCTTCTATCTTTTATTATTCTCAATCTCTTGATTTCACCAAACTCAGAAAAGTTCTTGCTTACAAGCAATTCGATATTTCCCTCCATAGAGTTTATCCGACCAACATATAGTGTACGATTCACAGTACTAAAGGAACCAATCCCGGACATATCATCTCTATACTGAGAGAACTTTTCTCTTCCAAAGCAATCCAGGGTAGTTGGGAAAAAGTCCAAATCTGTTGGCACCCTGTGAATGTAATCGCAATTTTTACCATTAGCACAATAGCCTCTGGCAAAGTATAAGCAAATGAATTTATCACGATTCAAGTCACCTTCTTTTGAATATTTATCTGCTTTTGTATATCCAGCATCCCTCGCCACATGGCATCTAGTTTTAGAGTGAGTTAAGGGTCCTTTACCATTTGTTTCACCTCCAGTCCATTTGCCATACCATATGTTAAAGACTTGGCCTGACTGTTCGGGTTTTCCGTCCGCATTAACCGTGGCAGGGTCTAATTGTACCCTTGCTGGTCTTCTCTTTGTGCTATTATTCGATTCTGGCATCGGATCGCTACTATCAGGGAAACGTAGATATTGCTGGATCGGAAAGTAGCTATTCATTAGATCTCTTTAAGATGGTGTGTTTACCTAACGATTGTTTAAATTTTAATTTTCCGCTCTTGCAAGCTTCTCTGCAATTGTGCGATCGGTCCTGAACAATATCTACCCTGCCAGCATGCTGATATTGAAGAGGTGGTTTTGTTTTTCACACTAACAAGATAACCTCATCATATACACCATCTTTATTAGTTTGAGTGAATACAGCATTGATGGGTGAATCTAGTGCGCCCTATAACTCCAACACATTTGGGAATCCCCTCTCATTGAGAGTGGATGGAAACTTCCTCTCAACCATGACCATTGCCCCAAGTGGAAGGGATGCAGTGCTAGCAGGTCGAAGAGGTCTGTTTGTGATAGATCTCGATGATCCCTTTGCTGCTCCAAGATGGCTTCATCATGAAACTTCGTGGGAGGTTGCTGATGTCCAATGGTCTCCACATAAATCAAAGCCTACGTGGGTTGTTTCAACATCAAATCAGAAAGCAATGGTGTGGAACCTAGCTAGACCCTCGCACAATGCCATTGAACACGTATTACATGCTCATCGAAGAGCAATAACTGATATCAATTTCTATCCTCATCATCCTGAACTTCTATCAACTTGTTCGGTGGATTCATTTGTTTACACTTGGGACTTGAGAGCTCCTCAGGTGCCAATTTATCAATTTGCCGATTGGAGAGCAGCTGCATCGCAAGTCAAATGGAACTACAAAAATCCAAACATATTAGCATCATCGCATGATAATCATTTACTCATTTGGGATATCAGAAAAGGAGCCATCCCGTTGAATAAAATAATGGCACATAATGCAAGAGTCAATGGAATTGATTGGAGCAGAACCAATGAAGAAGAGATAATAACATGCTCTAATGATTTAACAGTGAAGTTTTGGAACTACAAGGAGTCTTCCACAGAGCCACAATATACCATTCATACTGATTTCCCTGTCAGTAGGGCCCGTAATGTTCCATTTGGTGACCATTGTTGTGGTATAATGCCTCTAAGAGGGGGTAATAATTCCGTCTATATTGTGAAGTACAAGGATGAAAGGGGAAGCTCAAAACTAAAACCAAGCTATATATTCAAAGGACACACTGAGCCGGTTAAAGATTTCTTGTGGAGATCAAGACATCCAAACGATAGCTCTGTAGATGACAGAGACTTTCAATTAGTTACATGGTCCAGCGACTGTGACCTACGACTCTGGCCAATAAATGATGCTATGTACGATAACTTTAACTATCGTAAAGGCCAGGCTCTTCCAGATGGACAGAAATTAATCGATTTTGATTATAAAACATACAGACCAGAGCCTCGCTCTTCTGACCAAAACAGTCTAATCATAAGACAGACTAAAAACTCAAAGCTTACCTCAGGTAGAGTAAGCTTCTCCCTTAGAAATGATCAATTCAATCACCTCAACTGGATTTCGGGTATCAGAATTGGCCAATCTGCATTCGCCCAGGTAAATGATGACCCAAACAGTATAAACTATGGGGAAAGTCTACAGCCTGCAAACTTGGGTGAAGAAGTTAGTGTTGTGGGACATAAGTTTCCGAAGTTAAGATTTGAAAAGATTTCCGTTTCTACTGGTAGTCTTACTATCTCACTTAATGGTCCATGGGCTGCTGAAAGTAAAGACGAATTGATTTTCATACGTGTGGAGATTAATTTCCCAAAATCATATCCTTCTCCCCAGGGTGTTCCCAGGTTCAGAGTTGAGGGAACATATGCATTGACGGATGATAAAAAGAATGAGATTGTATTGCAGTTAGAAATTATTTCGTCCAAATACTGTAGTCTCAGACGATTCTGCTTGGAACCATGTTTTAGATACTTACTTGGTGAAAAGGTAAGTTTAGACTTTGAGGATGATGAAGAAAATCTGACCACTGATCCTTTTGCCATTCTAGATATGGAAGGTAATAATGTGGGAACATCAAGCGGTGGTGAAACTTCTGATGATATTATGTCCGAGCCTGAAAGTGGACCTGATTCTGATGATGAGGATGAAGACGAATATGAAGATGGTGTATCTCAAATAGCAAAAGAAAAACCTTCCTTTGATAGTACGCCTGTGCCTAAAGGTTGTGGTGCAGTATGGACGCCGAGTGGTCATCTAGTCTGTTTCTTCATTCCAACAGAGGATAAGAAAGCGCAACAGCAGGTAATACGGTTCGGCCAACAGGGATTTAGTTTGGTCAAACAACTGAGACGTAAAAGAATACAAAATGGGTTAGAATTGCCCTCTGATGAGGTTCCAGATGATTCTGATGACAAAGCTTCAGATGATGATAGAAGTTCTTTGAGCTCGGAGGATAGTTTATCAAACGATTTTGATATCCTCCAGTATGACAGGCTATATAGAACAAGGATGCCAGTCGTTTTGAGAGAAGCAGCAACTGGGGCAGGTCCTTTTTCTTCTGGAGCTAAAAGTGGTACTTTTGGTGGTCACACATCTGTTCCAACAGACCGATCTCAAGGAACACATACCTCAAAATCAAAGGTGAACAAAAATGTGGTGAAAATTTGTGATTTCACACATTTGATTCCTGCCAAAATGAAGCTTGCGTTTGAATATAGAGTGCTGGGAGATACCCCTGAAAATTTGGCCAAACACAATGCCCGGGTTGCCGAGGATTATGGATATAAAGATATCAGTGACTGTTGGAAATTATTGTCTGTTGTCTTGGTGAAGGATTTTATTCTGGATGATTCAATGCTCAACCAAGACTCCATTACTTTACTGCTTCAGAGTGAACTACATGCTAAGCTTTCTGCTACTATCAAAGAGATCGGTAGCTCCTCGAATCACAGATTTTACTGGGGGTCGCATCCCTTTGGTGGTAGATGGCTTGCAAATGCAATAATGACGTATTTCGAAAAGTTAGGTGATATTCAGATGCTTGCAATGTTGTCTTGTATCATGTATGAACATGCTATCAATAGAAGTAAGTCATCTGTTCCAATAAATACACCTTACAATGTACCTGAGACTAAAACCACCAATTATGGCGATGAAACTACCTCTCATATTTCTACTTCACATGCGAGAGCTGCTTCAACTTTCAATAGAAACAATTCATCCGTTCAGTTTACACAAGGAAGACTTTCGTATTCTGATAGAAGGTACTCAAGAAGTATTCACAATCTGAGCGAGTCTTACGGTGTTCGCTCGATTTATCATCATATTCCTTCTGTGAGCACCATTTCATCGTATGATGGTGATAACGTTTCCACCAGTTACGGAGGAGATGGAGCAAATAGGAGGGGAATAAAGAGTCAACCTATTGGTTATTTCATGGAGCCAGATATTGGGTCATCTCTTCCGCAGAGATCACCATCATCAATTTTAACACAAAATGTTTTTAGCAACGCTTTTGGTAAAGAACTGGTAGGTAATAACCTCAAGAGTTTGTCTCCTGCGTTTATTCAGGCACCCACTATAACGTTCAATAGTCCCCCAGTGGTGAATATAGAAATCCTCAATGAAAAGGAGCTTGACTTATACGAAGATGTATATTCAGTCAACTTGCAGAGTATTCTAGATCCAGAAAAGCTCAAAGTCTGGCGGTCGGAGTATGCCTCTTTGTTGTATTTCTGGGGGCTACCAGTGGGAAGGGCTAAAATTTTGAAATTCAACTACGACTTTGTTGATGGTGACCCGATAGATGAAAGGGTTAGTGATTATAAAGAAAACGAGGGAGCAGTTGGATGGATTAATAACGAAGTTGACTCCAATGTGTCTACTTCCATTGATAAATGGAGAATTGCCAAAGAGATGAAACAATGTCAGTTCTGTGGATTACATGCTACGAAAAGAATTTCTAGTTGTCTCTACTGTCTTCATATGATGCATGCTGAATGTGCAATGAAATGGTGGGAAGAAGAAGGTATGGATGAATGCCCTAGTGGTTGTGGTTGCAAGTGTCTAAAATTCTTTCATGGAGATGTGGCGTATCACTGAAATCAAGAATCCCGTACATATGTGTCTATGATAGGTAGATAAGTAAATATGTAGCTACATTTCTCAATAAATGTCAAGTTTGTATTATTGAAACCATCCAGATTAGCATCATCAAATCAATAATGCAAATGTGCTGGTATATACCGTGGCGCATTAGTAAGACGGTCAAAAACAAGCCACCCCAATATTTATTTCCATATAGCTGGCCGCTCGCCCTTACCCGCCCAATATCTCTCGCCTTATCTGCCATCACACATTGATGCAAACAAACAAAACGAAGTGGTAAGGAAGCGGGAAACTATATTTGGGTCATCTAATTTACATCAACAGAACACAAATCCAAATCATTACCTAATAATTCATATATACAATCATGCCAACGACTGGGCATAAACACGACGTAAGAAGACAACTTTTTCGGGGAATTACAACCAGAATTTCGTCTCACAACAGCACTCACCAGAACTCACGAGACGAAACTAAAGACCAGGTGCTTAATAACACACCTACATCAACCACACAGCCACCACCACAGCTGCAACAGCAACAGCAACAACAACTGCAACAGCAACAGCAACAGCAGCAAACAAATGATGGAGCAGTGAATGCTTCTGTAAAGAGTGGAGGTAGTCGACGCTCATTAGTCAAAAGAAACAACTTAATAACACCAACATTGTCTAAGAGATCAACTAAGATTAGTTTTACACCAACTAGCACGCATTCTACAAATAGTTCCGCAAGCGTATCTACAGATATAACTGCTCTCAAAGGTTCTAGTCGAGTGATTATAAGGAAGGATGACGAATCTGATATGAATGAGTATGTCTACAAGACTTTTTGCTCAAAGCATCGCTTGAGAACATCCAAAATTAAGGCCTTTGAACAGGCTGAGCTTACTGCTAGACTGTTTTTCTCCACTGGTAGAGAATACACTTTGGGCATGGAAAAGGGAAATTCAAGAAATAGTAGAAAGCAGAAAACGAAAGAGAATGGTGAAAATGGCTCTGTTCATGACTTATCTAGTCTAAAGCCGAACCAAAATGCAATGATTGTTCAAATACCTGGATTGACAGAACAGGAGACAAGTATTATCTTTGAGAAAACTGACATCTGTGGTAGAGGAGCAATGGTTGCTTCTGTTGTGGATAATGATACATTCAACGATGAGCTTTCGTTCATGACTCCTGCGGAGAGAAGGTTGACCATGATGAAGAGTGCTTTGAGGACACTGAACGAAGAAGAGTTAATACAGAAAAAGCTGAAGAACTCAGGATTGGACAGAGTGTTCCAAAACTCATCCCAATTTATGAAGGACCTGAAACTCGATGAAATTGAACTTTGGGAATTACTGAACAAGGAATTTGAAGAAGAAATGGAACAGGTTGAAAAGCTACATAGGGAGGAGAAAATAAATAAGTCGAAATATAACGGTGAGCTTACAGCATCTGATATTACGAGGTCGTTCAAAGCTGAACTTAGTATATTTGAAGATGAAGATGGAATTTGAAGTGGCTTTGATGACATCTTGGTCTGAAATCTAAGATTCAAGTTTCAGGGTCATGGAGCTACTCGCTGCTGCGGCTGCTTCTCCGATGCTAATAGTTGGTTTAGCCCTTTGTCTGAACAATGTGGCTGGTTCTGCCAAAAGGGGATTTCTGGTTTTTTGTAGATTTTGCGAGCTGCTGCGGTTGACACATAAGCCATGTGTGATCAGGTTCTTGGGTTTCTGGTTTGATGGCAATTCTCATATATATATACATTATATTATATTGTTCTGCACACTCAATCTAATTTTAATAGTATAACTTTGCTTGTTACTTCAACACTCAATTTTAAATAATGAACGTTTTAAAGTTACAGGTATGCTCATGAACAATCGCCACTATCGCTCACTCGGTTCAATTACTAACGAACTTTTCGGTTTCCTCCCCATATATTATAGAAAAAATTCCCTGTGTTAGGTCAATCGGACCTTTTTGGCATCATTGATGACTTCAGAAAAATCGATCTTGATGAAAAAGGATGGGTTGACAAGAAAGTCGTCATTGAATCGGTCTCTCAAGGTGGTAAAGAGTCCTACGATGATGTCAGAGAAACATTAAAACATGTCGATGTCGATGCCTCCGGACATGTTGAGTTGGATGACTATGTTGAATTAATTGCCAAATTGAAGGAGAAGAAGCAAGCTACCCCAGCTGCTCAAAAGCCGATTTTATCGGCTGATTCTACAAGTTCCGGCTTTGTTCATAAAGGTACCGGTGCAAGTGCCAAAGTTGTCGTCACTGGTAGATCTGGTACCACACATACTATCAATGATGAAGAAAGAGTTGAATTTACAAGACATATTAATTCTGTTTTAGCAGATGATCCAGTTATTGGTAGCAGATTACCATTCTCATTGGAATCTTTCCAAATCTTTGACGAATGTACTGATGGTTTGGTTCTGTCACAATTAATCAATGACTCCGTCCCAGATACAATTGATACAAGAGTCTTGAATTTACCTAAAAAAGGTAAGAAATTGAACAATTTCACCATGATCGAAAATGCCAATATTGTTTTAAACTCTGCTAAAGCCATTGGTTGTGTGGTTGTTAATGTTCACTCTGAAGATATCATTGAAGGTAAGGAACATTTAATCTTAGGTTTGATTTGGCAAATCATTAGAAGAGGTTTGTTGAGTAAAATTGATATCAAATTACATCCTGAATTGTATAGACTTCTAGAGGATGATGAAACTTTAGAACAATTTTTAAGACTACCACCTGAACAAATTTTATTGAGATGGTTCAACTATCACTTGAAGGCTGCGAAATGGCACAGAACCGTTAAGAACTTCACAAGTGATGTCAGTGATGGTGAGAACTATACCATTTTATTGAATCAATTACAACCAGAGCACTGCTCCAAGGCTCCATTACAAACACCAGATTTGTTGACTAGAGCGGAACAAGTGTTAAGCAACGCCGACAAGATTGGCTGTAGAAAGTACTTGACACCAAAGTCTCTTGTTGCTGGTAACCCTAAGTTAAATTTGGCGTTTGTTGCTCACTTATTCAATACACATCCAGGTTTGGATCCAATTGAGGAAAGCGAGAAGCCTGAAATTGAGGAGTTCGATGCTGAAGGTGAAAGAGAAGCTAGAGTCTTCACATTATGGTTGAATTCGTTGGACGTTGATCCACCTGTTGTCTCTTTGTTTGAAGATTTGAAGGATGGTACCATTTTATTGGAGGCATTTGATAAAGTTATGCCTGGTTCAGTGAATTTGAGACATGTGAATAAGAGACCAACGAACGGTAACGAAATATCTAGATTCAAGGCACTTGAAAACACAAACTATGCCGTTGAAATCGGTAAAGCCAACAGATTTTCATTGGTTGGTATTGATGGTTCCGATATCGTTGATGGTAATAAGATGCTAACTTTAGGTCTCGTCTGGCAATTGATGAGAAGAAACATCAACAATACATTATCTAAACTATCAGCTAACGGTAAAGAACTCTCAGATAGCGATATTTTGAAATGGGCCAATGGACAAGTGTTGAAAGGTGGTAAAACATCTACTGTTAGATCATTGAAGGATCCTAACTTAGCCACGGGTGTTTTCTTATTGGATGTGTTACACGGTATGAAACCAGGATATGTCGACTACGATTTGGTCACACCTGGCAATACCGAAGAAGATAGATATGCTAATGCAAGATTAGCTATCTCCATTGCTAGAAAGTTAGGTGCTTTGATTTGGTTAGTTCCAGAAGATATAAACGAAGTTAGATCAAGATTGATTTTGACCTTTATTGGGTCATTGATGTCCTTAGGACTATAATGGAACCATTGGTTATATTGGATTTTGTATTACTGTTTGTGTTTCTATGCTGTTGTTTTTGTTAGTTACTGAGTTTTGTTCTGGTTAATCCACTGTTGTATTTGTCTTTGATGTACTTTTTCAACTTTTCCAACTTGTTTTTTTGTTATGACTTTGTTGTATTCCAATTATTATATTTTTGCTTTCATTTTCTTCCCTTCACTTTATTTTATTCTATTTTTTTTATCATTATTATTATACATTAATATTCAATTTCCTGAAACAGAATTTGCAGTAAAATATTTTGTAAAGTGTATATAGTCAAGAATCCGCCATTCGTCAATATGCTCTTCTGGTATCCACGATTTGATCTTTTAATTTTTCATCCCATTCTAATTTAAGAGTATGGAAATATTTCAAGATGTCCTCTTTACCTGTCTCATCGATCTCCAAATTTTTCAAATACTCCACTCCAGAAGCAGTGCAAGCACTACCGTACTTAACATTTTGATTATCGGTACCGATCTGAGCTTTCAAGCAAACAAATAAAGGAGCATTAGCAGCTTTCCAACCGGATATATTGTGCCATGGAGAGCCAAGAAATCTAGCAACATAAAATAACAATAACATTCCATAAAACGTAAATGGATTCAAAAACTTGAAAAATGAGAAAGAGGTGAATATACCAGGTTGTGTAACGTATTGTTTGATTCCATACTGATCGTACAATTTCTGATATGTTGACATGTGAAGTAAGTCGACCAATCTTTTAGAGCCTTCGTAGGAGATATCAGAAGATAACAACTGCAAATCATCAAATGATAAAAATGAAGGCTTGGACATGATTGAACTGATCCATATAATTCTAGGGTCATCGGATTTCGACAACAGTGGCTCTTTTAACAATTCAATGAAGTAGTAAGGCCCAAACACATTGGCTTGGAACACAAGACCCATACCATCCCTGGACTTGACTCCAACTTTTTGAATTTTGTAAGTTGGGAAAGTGCAAGCTTGAACAGGACCGGAAATACATTCTTTAGTGGCTTGGATCCAATCTATACCATCATACACACCTTGTGCAGCATTTATGAACAGATAATCAATCTTGTTGTAATTCTTCTTCAGCTCATAAGCAGCACCTAAAATCGAAACCATATCGGTGAATTCAACTAACAAATAATCAAAATCCAAGATCCCTGATCTTTGAAGTTTCTCTTCATTGTATGTCTTGATCTCTTTAATACATTCATTGGCCCTGGCTAAGGTTCTAGATGTCACTATTATCGTTATTCTATAATCCGATGGCACCTCGTTAAGAAGTCTGTAGGCTATGTTTGTTCCAAGATTACTGGTGGTACCAGTTATAACTGCTATCTTATGCATCTGCTGAACCATTGAGTTTGTTGGCTTGCGTTCTGCTCTAAAAATCAAAGGTTATTTCGTTCGATTATAATTCCAATGACCTGTATGTGATCTATATACTTGTTTTATTCGTTTACCTCGTTTGCAAATGATTATCGGCACGCTTCTGTTTATTGACAGACGGGAATAAAAATGAGATCGAAATAAGAGCACAGCCGTGGTGATTGGGGAGTTGCGGTGCGGCGCAGTTCTGAAACCAAAATTCAGCGGCGCCACGGCTTTGCAGTTGCCCAGCATGATTCAAACGTCAATGTTTGTTTCAGAGTTGTCTGGGGGAAAGGAGTAAGTGTTTGTGAAGTTGGGTGTTGGAAATTGGAAAAATTGGGTGGGATTGCTGACTGAATATTGCTCTGAGGGTATAATTATCTACGAAGCTAACAGTGAAATGATTAAGTCAAGCTAGTTCTTGAACCAATAAACGTAGTGTAGAGAAGTTTACAACAGGATTCAAAACAAGATCTAGCTTTATGGGTAGAACCTAATCTCTTGTTCTTGATGCTTCAATCAAACAAACCGAAAGTACTTTCTAATATGGGCGGTAATTTAATATAAATTATCTGCATGTGGCTTCGCATTGAGAATACAACAAGCTCTTTGTAAGCCATTCAACTTCACTTTGTTTGGGATTCGCAAATCATTCCGTAAGTTTTAATTTCTCCTGCATCTTGTAACATCAGTTTGTTTCACTTTTTTTTGAATTTGTTTCATTTTAATTATCTTAACATTGTGTGTTGCCCTGTTCTTACAGCTAAATATAAAACGATATTAATTTCTCAGTTTCCCTAACTTCTAATTAACTTCAACATTTGAACATTGTTACAATACGACTGATCACACTCCATAGTACACAAAACACAAACACTGAACTGTCACAATCCACCACAAATTTACTCAATCTTCAATTTCAAATACCTTTTCAATTCCCAATTCGTTTACGTTAATCACATATTTCCGTGATTTCATATAATTATTACATTTCTCAATCACAACTAACTTTCAATCACCATGATGCAAACAAGAAAACATGTTTTTGACGTCAAAGGATACCAAGCACAGTATCTTCTAGGTGAAGGTGCATATGGAGTTGTTGCATCTGGAATCAATACCAAAACTGGAGTAAGAGTTGCCATCAAGAAAATAGAGCCTTTTGAAAAAGAACTAGTTTGTATCAGAACATTGAGAGAAATTAAGTTCTTGAAACATTTCCATCATGAAAATATAATTGGGATTATTGATATTGCCAAACCATCGAATTTTGAATCTTTTAAAGAGCTTTATATAGTTCAAGAGTTTATGGAATGTGATTTGCATTCTCTTATAAGAAGTCAACCTTTGAGTTCTGAGCATGTTCAATATTTATTGTATCAAATTTTGAAAGGTGTTAAATATTTGCATAATAGTGGGGTCATTCATAGAGATTTGAAACCTGCAAATTTGTTGGTGAATTCAAATTGTGATTTAAAGATCTGTGATTTTGGTTTGGCACGTTTGGTTTCTGAATACAGTACTGAAAGTAAAGAATCATGTTTAACTGAATATGTTGCTACAAGATGGTATAGAGCGCCAGAGATCATGCTTTCAATTTCGAAGTATTCTAAAGCAATTGATATGTGGTCTGTTGGGTGTGTGTTATTCGAGATGATTCTTAGAAAACCAATTTTACCTGGAAAAGATTATAGAAACCAACTGGCATTGATTTTTGAACTTTTAGGTACTCCAAGGGGACAAGATTTGGAATGTGTTGAATCATGGAGAGCAAGAGAGTATATTAAGGCTCAGAAAGTTTATAAGAAGGTTCCGTTCACAAAGATCTTCCGAGGATTTGAGCCTAATGTAATCAATCTCCTTGAAAACATTATGACATTTGACCCTGCCAACAGATTAACGGTTGAAGAGGCACTGGATCATCCATATGTGGAATCCATCAGAATCAAAGAAGAAGAGGTTTCTGCAAAGGTGATATCAAAGGAGACTTTCTTCTTTGATTCTTATAAAGATCAACTTGAGATAATAGATATGAAACGTATAATGTACGCTGAGATCATCAGTTGATGATTTTCCCTTTTTGCATACTCATACAGAGATACCCCGATATTTATTTCCCCATAATTCCTTTTTTTTTGATAATTGAATTTCTTCTCGCCATTTTTAAGAAGAATAAACTGATAGTATTGACGTATATTGGGTGTTATAGTAAGTTCAATTGGCAGTTAATTGCTGTAGTCATGCAAGTCATGTAAGTCATGTCAGTGTAAACTAGACTCCAAATGATGTGTTGGTAAAAGGGATCAGCTCAGCTGCCCTTTCCCTTCTCCTTCTCCTTCTCCCTCTTTTTCTCCAGTGCTATATTTCGCTTTACTTAGCTAGTTTGGTATCATTAAGGCAGAAAGTGAGTGCCTATCTGCAGCAAGGAAGATCCACCGGCGGCTTTTTTCTAGTCTCGTGCTCCAAGTTCGGGGCGATGCCGACGCGCGGGAACGAAATGGAAGGCGTGGGAAGGAGAAGGAGACAGGGTCGGGCCGCGAGGGAAGAAAGGAGAGGCCCGGCTAAATGATGGGCGTGGTGCACTATGGGGCCATCGCGTGGTCGGGGAGACAAAACAACAACAATCGAACAATCGAACAGCTGGATATCTGGATATCTGCTGGCCAAACCACCAGTTATTGCTAATAATAAATAGTGCTCAAATTCTTAATTCGCTCTCCAAAGATTAATAGCCGGTTTAAAGTTTGAGAAAGGTGAAAGGTGAAAAGTGAAACGTGAAAACACAAAACACAAAACATTTCATTCAATTCAATTCAATTCAAGCCACTAGAATCTGTCTCGTATCTCACTTTCCCCACCAAGTTTTTTTTATCTTTTCCTAATCTCTCTTCCTTATTTATATAAACACCTTCTTCTTACCCTCTAATACCGAGATACCCTACACTCCTCTTCCCTCCCTTTATCATATATACCCAACTCAAACATAACATACAGTTCGTTCAATAAATACCTTAAGATGGCTAAACTGGTTTCAATAAACGCTAGAAAGCAAAAAGTTCTCGGATTTGCTGCTTTAATATTGACTATTATATTCTTAATTTCAAATTCAGGTCCTTCTTCTTCATCTGCAGAATCTGAAGTTTTGAATGAATCAATCCTATCTTCCTCCACTGGCATCCCTACATTCAAAGACTCCTCAATGTTATCAACCCCAAATGACCTCGTGAAGGATAAATCCGGTAACATTGACGAATCAAAAGTGAAAAAAGTTGAAGAACAGGCTCATTTAAGAACACCAGCTAAGCCTTTGTTAGGTGACAAGGCTCCAGCTGAAATTCCACAAAAAAATAAATTGGCCTCAGATTTAGAGGATATTAAGAAAATATTGTCTACTGAAAGTAAAGAAGCTGACACTTCGAAACCAGCTTCAGCAATTCAAAAGGCTACAGGAGGAAAACCGGTTAAGATAAAAGCTGACAAAGCCTTGATAAAAGAAGATAGACCTGTTAGTATTGAAAAGAAAGTGGCAGATGATACGGTTACTAAAAAAACATCATTAGAATCAACTCTAAAGGAAGAAACAACCACAGAAAAGGCAACCTCGGATTTCAAACCAGCAAAGGAACTTCAATCAATACTCAATATGTCTCCAGTTATCGTCTTTTCAAAATCATACTGCCCATACTCTAAGAAATTGAAAGAACTTTTGAAAACACACTACGATATTGTTCCAGAACCAGTTATAGTTGAATTAGACTTACATGAACACGGAAAGGAGTTACAAGATTTGTTAGCGGAGCGTACAGGTAGACGTACCGTGCCAAACATGATGGTTAAAGGTGAAAGCAGAGGTGGTAGTGATGAAATGGCTGCTTTGCACAGTCAAAATGAACTATTGGATAAACTTGTCGATTGGCTTGGATCATCCGCCAAAGTTGAAAAGATTACTCCACCTTCCAACTCTTGATATGTTCTATGTATGTGTCAATCAATAAAATGTATTCCCTTGCATTGTGTACTTCGCCAAACAGAAAATCTTCTGGTAAATCAAATGTTGTAGATCCTCTTGCCAAACACCTGAGGCTTAATACCGAAACTGGTGTGTAATGTGAGATAGTGCTTATGTTGACACATTTATGGAAATGACAGTAACATAATACTGTACAAATCCGCATGTATAGCATGTGATGGCAGAACTACATGCTTCATTAGAACTCTTGTCATATCGTTGATAACCTCTAGCGTGGGTATTTCTGAGTATCATCCGTGAAGCAATCAACAACTGAGTGGCTATTTACCGAAACATTCGCATTAAAATACATGCAGTAAAGATCACTTTCTGTCAGGGAAGCAATTTTTGTTTCGGCTAAATGATCAGTTTGTTGTTGATCAATTTACCTATGCACACAAACTGTGTGCTAAAAGCTCATTTTGGATAGCATTTGCAAATCATGGCATTGATAGAGCAACCGACGGATTATTTGGGAACTCGAGACGCTGAGGTGATGATGGTGATGGTAATGATAATGGGTATATCAAGGTCCCTCATCGTGCCAAATTCCTTAAAGTTCTGAAATGCATGGAAATATATTAAAGCAATTGTGAAGCGCCTACATAATTGTAGGCAATCGACATTGCTATCAGAATCATAACATGTTTTTGACAGTAAGGTAGGGCTCAGAATTCAGACTGTATCTGGTACTTGGTATCTGCCGACGGCTGTGCTGCCATGCTTGAATCATTACTTTATTGTTCGCAATTCCACTGAGCCTCTTATGGGGAGACTGGCTCTTTTAGCATACACTTCTTGAATCTCGTACGTCTAAAAATACAAGCTAGAACCTAATCGTAAAATTAAATCCTACCAACAATCAACCACATCGTTTGTATCAGACTACGACAATTATGTACAAATCTTCAACCATCGACAACATCAAACAGTGCAATGCTCCAAAGATCGAGAAGCCACAGTACAAGACCAAATCAATCTTAGCTCCATCCGAAGAGGTCAAAAGGTTAGCAAATGGCCTAGGTCTAGTTCAACATCAAGAAGGTGGATACTTCAATGAAACGGACAGATCTGAATTTGTGATGGAAAACCCATATTATCCTGGCCACAATAACGGAACTGAAGATATGGTTGCAAACGTCGGTGATATCAAAAACGAACCAACATTGCCTCATCCTACTGATACAACCAAAAAGATTACACCAACTAGAAGCTTCTCAACATTGATACATTATTTGATCACCTGCGAGTCCCCATTGGGCAGATTGCATAAAAACAACTCAAGAATCATCCATATTCTACAAAAAGGAAGAGGCCAGTATGTTTTGATATACCCTGATGGATCAATCAAATCATTTGTTGTGGGATTCGATTCTCAGAAAGGAGAGGTTAACCAGTGGGTTGTTCCGGGTGGTGTTTACAAGGCATCTTTTTTGTTGCCTTTGGATGATGCCTCTGAAGAGTGTTCAAATGATCATTTGTTGATCAGTGAAGTTGTTGTTCCTGGTTTCGAGTACGATGATCATACTTTTATGGATAATAAGCAGGCATTGAAGGAATTGATAGGAAGTGAGCAGGCCGATCAATTGAGTTGGCTATTGGGTGGTGACAACTAATTTTGAACGACGTAAATTTAGGTATTATATAATATCAAGCAAATAATCAACATAATACCACCTTCGTATGTGTAGTTGGCTAATCATAATCAGAGGTATGAAGCAATGTTGTCACGTGCGCGTGAGCAGGGTATCCAGCCCTCGATTTCTCAACATTCACTCTCAATGTCACGTGTTTCAAATTTTCTCTGATGCGTGAAATCTCGTCGCACCACCAGCCCGAATGTTCGTGACTGCGAAAAACTGCAGCGCCAAATCTGGCCCCCTTGCTCGAGTTGTCCATGGCGGCCGCGCCCGTCTCTCTGCAGTGCTCAGTCTCCCAGTCTCGCTCGCTCAGGATCCTCTGCCATACTGACCAGACGATTCCAGTGAACCTTCTCGCCAGAGGAACATTTGCAAGAAAATTTGTTTGATGTGTGCTGAAAATAAAGGCATATTTGTATTCGTTAACAGCTTTACCTTCATAATAGAGTCTTCACTTTACAGAAATTATCATTAATCAAAGATGGCTACCGAATTAACTGTCCAGTCTGAAAAGGCTTTCCAAAAGGTATGCATCAAGCTGTCACAATCAACATGTTATTAGCATTATCAATCAGTCAACTATTCAAGATACAACATGTACAAAATTGAACTGTATAAATTATCCATTCGAATATATATCAAGCTTTGAAATGTTTCACTCTGCGTTCAAGGCTCGTTATGATACACATCTATTATTCACTGAAGTGTAATAAAGATAAATAGACAATTTTCTGAATACAAATTTTCAAAAATCATGTCAAGAAACAAGCAACCAATGGCTACTCAACGAGAATAACAGCAACAAACTACAACAAATAAGATAGCCTTCAATAGTGGTACATCAATCTATGACCAGAGACGTGTAGCTCTGGCTCCACTAAACAACCTCTTGAACTTCGTCCAGCTCTTGAATACTACCTATCTTTAAGTCATCTCAAAACAACGTATTCCTCTAATGACATAAATCAGTTAAAGGCATCGTCCATAATGAGCTTTACAATATTTTACAAGCTATACTACATATGTTGACTAGATAGATAAATGCTAATATTACACATGATCAACAACAGACGAAAACTCTCAATACGTTTTGTTGATGAATTGATTTTCCATATCTTTCATTAGCCCAGAAGTACTAACAATTTTATTTTTATTTATAATAGCAACCTCACATCTTCACCAACCCAAAGGCTAAGGCTACCAGAAGAACCAAGAGATGGTACAAGGATGTCGGTTTAGGTTTCAAGACCCCAAAGTCTGCCATTGAAGGTACCTACATTGACAAGAAATGTCCATTCGTTGGTACTGTCTCCATCAGAGGTAAGATCTTAACCGGTACCGTTGTTTCCACCAAGATGCACAGAACCATCATCATCAGAAGAGATTACTTACATTACATTCCAAAGTATAACAGATACGAAAAGAGACACAAGAACTTAGCTGCTCACGTTTCTCCAGCTTTCAGAGTCCAAGAAGGTGATATCGTTACCGTTGGTCAATGTAGACCAATCTCCAAGACCGTTAGATTCAACGTCTTGAAGGTTGCTTCTGCTGCTGGTAAGTCCAAGACTTTCACCAAGTTCTAAGTTATTTGACTTTTACATAAAAATCTTTTTGTACTTATTAAATACTTCTTACAACCCTTCCCTCTATTAAAATCAAATAATCTAATAGCTATTTTTGATATTATATAAATGCCTTTGAAGTTACTAAACCTGGTTTGTAGAAGTGGTATTTGTATGTCACCATGTAGAAAAACTAGCCTTTCGGTGTAAGGAAGTTCACTTAACTGTTTGCGTGTAATTACCAAAAAAGACAATTGCACAGAAAATGGTGGGCACAGAAAATCCATTTTTTTGAAAAACAAACTTACCCTCTTTATTAGGGTAACACCTACACTACACTACCCTTTTATTTTCTTATCACGATTTCGATCCATCCAAATCTTATCAAATTATTTCAACTTTTTTTTCCCTCAATGACAGAGACTGAGAGCCATGATCAACAAGAACAGAGCGCTCGTGTTCTACTAGAACTAGGTGAAACTGCTAAGAACAAGGATCTTGAAAATAATGGTGTTATTCATAACGTGAATGAACTACACAATGAGACGAACCCACCTGTGAGAACGAGTGATCTCGAAGTGCAACACCAACATCCCTCCTCTCACACAACAGCCACCGATAAGGAAGTTGAAGAAGCCGTTATGAAATTGGTTGATTCTGCTGTTTCTGCCAATGGCAAACAAGGCTTCAAGAAAAGGTATCTTACTAATGAAGATGAGATGTCCAGACTTGAGTTTCAACAATGGACAGCTACTTTTCTTGCCGATGAGCTAGAAGCACAAGAGGAAGGTGACTACAACTTTCCTCAAAGCGCCACTACACATGCTCTGGCTAGTATAACGTCGACCACATCATCTCCACAAGTCAAAAGGCAAAAAAAGGCATCAAAAACCGATACCACCAAGGTTTTGAAAGCATTGAACGTTGATCCTGAACTAGAAAGTCTGGATATTGTTCACGATGCGATCATCGATGCAAGAACTTTGGCCACTTTAGGTTCGTTAGATCAAGAATATTTGAGACAGGCAACTGAAGGTCGCGTTGATGATGAGGTTCAACATTTAGCTGTTCAAGCTGTCAATCAGGCACTGAACCAGGTAAACGCAAGACGTGTGGAGATAGGAGAAGAAATTAAAAATGACAACATAGTCAACACGGGAGGCTATGCTGAGTTGCCTGTTGCAAAACATTCCAAGTTAGAAACAAAGTCCAATGAAATAAATATTGGTTCAACAAATAAAGAAATTGATTCGAATATACCCCACAAACAAACTCTAGGAACATTTCCTGCACTTCCTGAAACTAACCAAAACTCAATTCTAATATCTGAAGCGATTGAAAAAGCTCATAAGATGTTAGTTAATAACGAGCACGGAAAATCTTTCTCCTCTGAAGAGATGCAGGCCATTGATACATTTATCCTTGACTATTGTAAGATTCACAATATCACGAAGGAGGACATTTGCAAGAGAATTTGGGCAAATGAAAGAAGAAAAGATAAGTTCTGGGAAATCTTACAGAAGGTATTACCATACAGAACTAGAGCATCCTTATACAAGCATGTTAGAAGAAGCTATCATATTTTCAATGTTAGAGGTAAATGGACCGAAGAAGATGATAAAAAATTATCCCTTTTGGCCTCTACAAGGGAAGGCCAATGGAAGGCCATTGGTCTAGAAATGAATAGAATGCCAGAAGATTGTAGAGATCGTTGGAGAAACTATGTCAAATGTGGAGAAAGAAGACAGGTCAATAAATGGGACCCTGAAGAAGAATCAAAATTGAAGCAAATTATAAATGATATCATAAATGAACACGAGCAGCAACAACAACAGCTGAATAGGGAAATCGATCATGTAATCAATTGGACCAGGGTTAGTGAAAGAATGGGTGGCTCGAGATCAAGAATTCAATGTCGTTATAAATGGAACAAATTGATGAAAAGAGAATCGACTATAAGAATCAGAACAATGGACTTAGAAACAAAAGTTTGGATGCTTTCGAGACTGAGAGAGATACAGAGTCGTGATAGCAAGGCGGAGTTAGATTGGGAGACATTGGCGTCCTTGTATCCAGGAAAAGTATGGTCCGGATCAGACTTTCAAAATTGTTTCGAAAAGCTAAAGAGCAATATTGACCACAAGGGTAAGTCATTCTTAGAAGTTGTTGATATTTTACTTCAGTTGCATTCTTCTGCTCCTTATCTAGAGCATTTATTGGGTCCTCATCAAAATTATGCTACCGATGCTGTTGAATCGTTTGAGAGATCCAACCAAGAAACCAGAGACGATGGAGACGACAAACCGGTCAAGGCGGAAGATGTCATAGGTGATGACCTTGAGGAGGCAGATGAAGTATCAAATGCTGATGTTCAGATCGGGGATGAAAGTTCGCTTGCTGACACAAACAATTTACCGAAAGAGGATCATGAAGTGGTAAATGGTATCGACAATGATGCCCTTGAAGACTCTAGAGTTGTTGACTCGCTGATCTCTAAGGATGACAATGATGTTACAAAATCCCAAGACCTTGGATCTGCAGATACGGTGAATACTGAAGAAGATGAAGAAGGAAACGTCTCCATCACTGATATTCACAAAATAATCGACCAAATGGGATAGAGAGTTTGGGGTATCTTAAGTGAGCCTGGAAGTTTTTACTTTCTATGTATTTTATTTATTTCTTTTCAAAAGAACATGTATCAAAACGAACTATTTAGTCCAACAAAAATATTAAGAGCTTCGAAATACAGAATCAGCGCTAGAGTGAATAATAGAGTATAATTGTCGTAATATAGCTTTTATAAATGATGGGGTGGCCCTCACCAGTTTCAAGATTTAGTTGGTAAATTGATAAAAAGGGGTTATAACCAGAATTTTTTCTTTATTCCATTTTTTTTAAATTGTACTCTAAAGTTGTAGCAAACTCTAAAAACATGAAGTCTAGTTTCGTTGAGCGTTGATATTGAGGTGAACTCAGTTTGGCGTTAACCACGCAAAGAGGGATGACATTGTTGATGCATGCTTTCATTAAGTAAACCACTCCAGTTTCTATTGTGGCTCGGTATTCAAATCGCTAAGGCAATGGCTGGTATTCTCCCGTATGTAACATTGCGAAGTGAGCTGCATTATGTAGAAGAGCACAAATTTTCAAGCAATACACCGGACTCAAAGGATAAAATATCCAAGGGAGAGATATCGGTCTTAATAACCCCCCTCCCCGCCCCCACCATATTGTTCTCCAAATTGAATATTTTTCTTGCAGTTCTGTTAGTTAGCTACTACCGCGGAGGGGACTTCAACAGTTGTGAATACCCATAAACTCTTTTGGTTGAAAAATCATGTACAAATTAGGACTTTGCAGTCAGAGAATACAAATTCAGTTTGTATGAACAAGTAAAATCGCTTAATTGTGGTGTATTATTTTTTAATGTGCCTCTGATACAAATGCCGCGCTCGTCAGGTTTGCACCCAGTTTGCGGAATCCTAGTATTGCATATATATGAGAGGCTAACCTTTGAGATAGGGAAAGAACACCGTTTGCCTGGCAATGAGATGGACCTTGAAGTAAGGAATCCACCGGTGCTAAGTTAACAACTTTGATGAAGAGGGGCATCGGTAGCGAAGCTAAAAACTGGAGTAGTATATTTACCCTGTGGAAAGCCGTTTTCTAATAACTCAGTAATTTAAAAATCTGTGATTCTGTAAACCAAGGTGGTAAAACATTGGCCCATCACACATAGTAATTTTTTTCAACGTGCTGGAACCATGTAAATAGCTTACGGGGAAGCGCAAGGAGCAGGGAGCAGGAGGAGACCGGGCCTGTCCTCTGTCCACTAAGCCTTACACAGAGGTGCTTTTGTTCACACGTACCGGACCGCCAGCGTGACTCCACTGATCAGATCGATTAAATAAGAAACTGATCGTTTAGATAATTCGGCCTGGGCCACAGAGACCGCCCGCTGACTCCCCGCGCAAACTTCACGCCACCGGGCTGCCCGACACGCCACCGGGCAATGCCTCCGCCGCCTCCGCTGGAGAAAATTTCCTCAATCCCGTGCGGAAGAGCCTTGCAGCAGGCTGTGGCCCCACGCTGCGAGTTTGGAACACGGGGATCTGGTACTCGATTAAGGGTTCCTGCTCACTGGGCAAACCGATTCTCACAAGCGTAACAATGGATAATTCCAGCCTGAACTGAACAATTTACTCTATTGTGTAGAAACATCCTTTATTTCAAATGCTATACTGACCCGTTTGTTTGATCTGATATTTTTGGTAATCTTGAAAGAAAAAAAAAACATCACTAAACATTTTACTGGGCCGAATAACTCGTATCCTCAGTCACCCATCAACTAGCCATCACCTCCCTTTCCTTCGATTTCTTGCTTCATATCTTTGAAATACAGTGCAACTGACTGAAGCTCTTTGATAAATAACTGCAAAGTTGACATAATAGCGTGCTAGTCGTTTATCTATACACCCTTACCTGATCTCAAAACATATCAATCATACGAAATACGCAAACTGCGAGAAGATCCGGTTGATATCAAACGTCGCTCATAAAATCCGACCCCTTCCATCCAATAGTCACTACAGCAGACAGAAATATATCTTTGATCCCTACATTCACTGGCACTTCAAGAAATTTCACTCCTCCCCTTCAAGCGAGCCTACTTTACAATACATTGACTGATCGATTGACAACCACAAAAACACAGTCATGCCCAAGTCCGAAACAGTCTCCCATAAGAAGCAGAGGAAGAGAAACAGAGTTCCAATATCTTGCACCATCTGCAGAAGACGTAAGGTCAAATGTGATAAGAAGAAACCGCAATGTACAAACTGTACCAAGAATGGAGTCCAGCACCTTTGCCGGTATCTGGAGCCAACTTGGGCTAAACCTCTGGACGACGAAGAACTGAAGTTTCCAGGAGCAACTGTTGTGCCAAAGACCTCATCCAATAACCCTGGGTCTTTGGTTGATGAAACCGATGAAGTGACTAGACTAAAGCAAAGAGTCAGAGAATTAGAACAAGAATCAGCTGAACTGAAGAGAGGTAGAGGCCATCAGTCAAGAGCCCTTATACGATCAGGAGATACTGCCGATATGGTTGATTGCATCTGTAATTCCAATATATTGTTCACTGCAAAAAAAGGCCCAACTTATAATTTTCCAATAATATATCAAATCAGTGTTATGTCATGGATGTTTATAGTCAGAAATGATTCCTACTTGAATGACCTTTGGTTGAAAATATTGAAACTAAGAAAACATTATGAGTACTACTATAGCAGTAAGAATGCAATGGTTGCCGCCTCTAAGAGCCTTGAGAACGAAAATACCAACTATGATTCTAAAATGAGCAAGATGAAAGAGAAAGGGAAATCCTCTTTGATTTCTTCTGATACAATCGTTGAACATACAAGTAAGCTAAAGAAATTCTTAGAAAGAAATCCTTCACTGGGCGACAAGACTTCGACCATGAAACCCAATGATAATAACCATAACAGTACACTTGCAAACCATACAACCTCTAAAATTGATAGTTGTCCAGTGATTCATCAATCTGCCGTTTGTCCCGTTCAACACGGTGGTAGTTCAATGAAATCAACTGAAAAGCATCTACTAGTCACAAAATGTCCAATTTTACATCCAGACGAAACAAATGTCGCCTACGTTCCTGACACAGAAAAGCATAATACGGAAGGTGGCGACGGAGACTATGATGACGATGAAATTGAAGATCCTAAGGTTTGTCCTTTGATGATTGGTGATGCGAGGGCACTCTTCAAAGAGAAGTTGTCAAGGATGACTATTAGTGCTGTAAGAGATTTACCGAAATCAGGATCACCAAGAGTAACCTCTATATCTGCTGATGTTATTGGAACTGACAATTCCAAATCTCCCGAAATCAAACAAGAATTCAAGTCTATTTCAGGGTGTCCAATGCACCAGCTAAACTATTCAGAACAATCTCCATCCTCTCCATTGACTCCAACGTCCACCATCGGAGAAGAAGCAATATCAGGTTTGAAGAGAAGTGCCACATGCCCGGTTACCGGAATGGCTGGAGATAAACCACTGCCTAAAAAAATGAGAAGAACGCTGAAGAAGTTCAAGACAATCTCTCCTTCGGCAATCAAGAACTTGAACTACAACAATACTAAGCAAGTTGTGAGTTTGATAGAAAAGCATTTACCGAATAGAAAGGTTGTTTGGTTATTAATAGATCGATTTTTTGATAAACTTTATATCCATTTGCCATACGTTGATGAAGAAAGTTTCAGAGTTAGAATTGCTGCTATTATTGACTCAGCAGATTCTTCCTCTCAGAAAATTAGACTGGTATCTATAGGGTCCCAATATTGTGAGGAGTTCTTGAACATTTGCTTGCTGCTCATTATAATCAGATTATCCTGGCTTACACTACCAGGTAAGGTGACTTCTGATTTGACTGATGAGGAATTGCTGCTTATGAAACCAGAAAACTTGGTTACAATGGTGCTTGTTGATATGGTTAAGGAGATATTTTCCAACGGGAAAATAATGAGCAAACCTTCACTTATTATCTTCCAAGTTGCGTTATATTTGAAATTTTACAACACTCTTTCTCCTGAAGATGGTTTTGATCTAGATGATTCTTTCACCAACACAAATACCTCATTGCTCAATTCAAATGATTTATCGGGCGATCTTACAAATGAAAATCCCAACATGAACTCTCCCAACTTTATGGCTGCTTTGGTTCAACTTGCTAGAACTATTGGTCTCAATCGTGATCCTTTAAATTTCAAGAATTTTTACAGCGCTACCGATGATCCAATTGCCAATGCTAGACTTTTCAGAAAGAGACATTTATGGAGAAAGCTTTGGTACGGCTTGATATCTTTAAGTGTCGAAAGTAACTTGAGTTTAGGTGACTACAAGAAAGGACTTCCAATTGAGATTGATTTAGATCCTACTTTGGGCTCGGTCAACAAAACTTGGGATTGTAGACTTCCTGGTGGAGTGGAGCAAGGTGTGTTGGAAAAATCATTCAATGGTGGATTGTTGAGCAAAGAACAACTTGTTGTGACGAATTTCAGAAACTCCATTCTTGTTTACCATCTTCTATATAAAGCTCTGAATGCCTTGTATGCAGTTGATGACCCTCCAACCTCCAAAGATATGGATTCTATCATGAACAGTCTGCTGGACTTGATATCAGAGCGATCTAAGATTGGTCTAAATACTGCATTTTTCTTGAGCCCATCATCAACAACCTCGAAATCATTCAAGGGTGACCCTAAATTTGTACAATTGACAAAAATTTACAAATTCAGATTGTATTTGGTCATTAAGTCTATGCTGTTCTCTTTGAATTATATCTTGTTCCTCAATCATGAGCAGAAGTTCAATCGTTTGATAGCTGAGAAGGCAAGTACGTTGACTAAGATTGATAGACAAAAGGAGTATATCAACAACTATTTTGAAGGTTCATTGCTATTAGCTATTGATAACTATAATGTTTTTATTCAAGTTTTTGGTAGTGCTGATAAATTGTTCCCAAATTCAGGTGCTGAATTGATGTTATATCCTTACCTGATGATCTTGAACCATAGATCTCAGGAATTCCTGATGTCTTTGGTTTTGAGATTACAGCAAAGCTCCCCAATTATTATGGAGATATTGAATAAAAACAATATCGACAAGGATGAGTTGCTAAACAGGTTATTTCATTACTTGAAGACTTTCCAAGACAAATTGGAAGACTTGACCAAACATTATTATTATGCATGGAGATTGAAAAAATTGATCAAATTCTTTTTCAATATTCTAACGAATTCGAATAAATTATTCAGTATCAATTTCAAAGCTATGAATGTTGGTATCAAAGAGGATAACCAGAACGAAGGAATTTTAGAATCAACCCCACCTGTTGCTTCTCTGCCTAAGAAATCATCCGAATTGCCCACTGGTAGCTTGCCAGAAAGTTTCAATGCTGTTCAAAGTGGCTCACAACATATACACTCTGGAAATGATGGGTATGATCAGAATCTACAGCAACCACAAGAGCAGCAGCAGCAGCAACAACAACATCAACTACAACAACAACTGTTACAGGAGTTGCAACAACAACATCAGCAACAACAAGACAAACAAGAACAACAACAGTTCCATATTCAGCAACAAAATCTACAAACACAGCATCAGCAGCAGCAACAGCAATTGCGCCAAGTCCACTTACAAGAAGTTCAACAAGCGCAAATCAAGAGGGATCCTGCAAATGCATTTGAGATTGCATTTGGTACATCCAAATTACCGCCTGTTACTGATTTTACAAACAATGTTCTACTTGAGTCGCAATTGCAACAAGAGCAACAAGTAGAAATGAATTTGTATAATGAATTGAGCAGACCATCTGGTGGGAACTCCAGTAATTGTGCAATTGGAAACACTTTGAACGATATATTCGATGAACATTTCTTCAATGATTTGACCGATTTGAATATGGCTGCACCTAATGATTCATTATCCGGATTGCCATACGGTACGCACGTGAATGGTGGTGCTGACGGATATGATATCATGCAGCAAGGTCAGCAGTTTGATGGTACTGGAGTTGGTTCGTATACCGGTGGAGTTTTCAACTCTTTGAATGAGATCGACTTCACCAATGTTGATTTAGGGTCTAATTTGGATAACAATGAGCCTATTGAACATCAACAAGGTTTAGGAGCTTTAAATTTTCAATTTTGAGGTACTGATGAGTTACATCTCTATGATTCTTTGTCAACTAATTTATTCTCTTGTATACTAATATATCAAAACTAGAAATTCCCTCTTTACGCATATGATAAGCATCCGAATCTATATTTTGGTTTTACTTTTGCTGTAGCTGCTTTTAGATAAGATCTCGCTTAACGTGAGCAAATTCAGCCTCCAATCTGATGTCTCTGTGACTGAAAATCTTTCAGCTAGAGCCATCATGAGCAATTTTTGAGGATGTCAAAGTCGGGTTGCAAAGATGTCAAAGTCCGGTCGGGGTCTTTTCGATATCAGATCTACGATTTCGGAAATAGCGGTAGCCAGCATTGCGAGCCCTGCTCCACGAAGTTTGATGGGAGACCGTGTATAAATCCGAGAGGTCCCGTATATAGTGAAAGACTCACTGATACTCCGTGCTATTGAAGCTTCCTTCCGAGTTCAACTGCAAGGTGATTGATTCGTATGGCAATTGTAAGTGTCAGTATGGGTATTTGGAAATGGAGAGATACTGCTATACACTTCTCCACAAGCAGCAAGTGAACGGGGGTGAGCTTTGCTGTTGAATTGCAAGCTTAGATGAGGAACAGGATACCAGCTTGGTGCATCATCATCATGGCTTGAAATTTCAGATATACAGGTGGCAAATATCAACGGCAGTCTCTTCCAGAGTAAGCTCTGTCTGTAGCCGAAAGCTGAGTAATGGATAATGGAGAGCACCAGAGAGAGAGATCAACACCAAAACCCATCGACACGGGAACACGGCCTTTACGATGGCGCGGTGTGGCAGTTCTTCTGCGCCCGGAGAGAGGAGTGGCACTGGCGCCGAGGATGAGGGAAGAAAAGCGAGCTCCAGAGCAAGTCGTCCAGTCCAAGGAGTTAAAATAACACACATTTGACCGATACCAATTCTAGTACTGCTTCTCCCCCTCCCTTTGCAAAGCTGTTGTCGTTGTCATACACCTTCTTTCCACCGCCCTTAGTCTCTTTGTGCGATCCCAACTATCACTAGCTACTCGGGATACTACAGATAAGCTCTCCGTTCAACCAGTATCTGTTTTGTTGACTGTCAACACAGCTCTTTCGGAAATAAGCAATGGAGACAACCACTGCTCTCGAATCCGACCAGGATTCAAGTTCCAAACCAAGATCCAGAAGAAATCGGATGCCACTTTCATGTACAGTGTGCAGAAAGAGAAAGGTTAAGGTATGCTCAAATGTTTTTACGCTCTATACATCACCATCGTTGTACTAACAGTATTTTACGGTATTGACCGATCTTATCAATAGTGTGACCGTGGAAGACCACATTGTCAAGTTTGTGAAAAATATAAAGTCACTCATCTATGTGCCTATCAAGAGCCTTCTTGGGCTAACTCAGATATGGATTCAGTGAAACAGAGCAATTATATGGATTCTCATTCGACAGATAATGAAGGGGAAAGCATAGACTCTCTCTCTCCACTAGCAAATCCAGGGTCCAACCATCCAAAGGTTGACGAACCCAAATCCAAGAGACCAAAGTTGAATAATCCAGTGGCCTCAAATCCATATCAGAAATATAACACCTACTCAAACCCTCTGAATTATCTTTCAAACCTAGCCTCTTCGAGTGAGAGAACCCAAATCAAACCTGTTGATAGCAGCACCAGAACCGAAAGCAGAATGCCTTCGTTCTCTGGAGCGAGCGTGCCTTCTTTTAGTAGAAGTATCCCAATGCTGGAAACTAGCCAAGAGCCTCGTGGATCATCAGCCTATTCCATACCGACCACTACATCGCCACCTACGGCCCCTGGCTCTCTGCCTGCCGGCACCATGGCTACACAGTCATCGGATGCAAAACACATAACTGACCAACAACAAGTACAACCACAAGCTCCATCACATGGACATTTACAAGCAGGAGAAGAATCACAAGAACTGGGACCAACACAGACACAGACACAGACACAAGCACAATCACAAGCACACACATCAGCACAGACACAGACACAGACACAAGCAAACACCCCCGTGATAACTGAATTACAACTACTTAAAGAAAGGATCAAACAAATTGAAGCATCCATTGTTGTTTCAGATTTAGCCAAGTCGAATCAGGGACCACTTCAACAAAATAATCAACTCTTCCCACCAACAACATCAGCCCCAGCTTTATCAAGAACCCCTCAGATTGCTAGCGGGTATTGCACTCCCTTGCCTCCTATTCAGTCGTGGTCACCCTCATTTACTACAACCAGAAATAATGCTTATAGCTTACCTCCATTGCCCATGCAATCCGGAAACCAATATGGTGGATCATTTGCAAATTCACCAAGAGTATCCTTCGGATCTGCAAGTCAACCATTCAATGGTGCTAGAACTCCGAGTTTTTCAACAGAGGACAAACCTACAAGAGTGTCTAGCTTCTCGTGGGATGGGAAAACTCCCAAACCGGGACTACCACCTGGATCGTCGATTACAAGCAATGATGGAGACTCCATTAATATGTCCACCGGTAATACCAACGGTATGGTGAATGAATATGATGGTTATGGTGTTCCAACAGGATTAGGAATGAATCCTAATGATGCTATTGACTTTTATGATGGTTACTCACCCACCAGAAATGGCTTTTGCAGAATTCACAACTTTGGTCCGTTATCATGGACATCCATAGTGTTGAAAGATCCATTCTTATATTCAACCTGGAAGATGTTCGGCGAGGCAAAGAAGTCTTTTTTGAAGACGTTCATACAGGACAATTTGACAGAAACCAAGACAGATAAAGAGTTTGGAGCTAAGATGCGTGAAAGTGAAGGAGCTGCTTATATGCAGCCGTACAACGAGGTGAAGTTGGAAAAGGCTTCAGTGAATGAAACCTCAAGTAAGAGAGACGTTTCTATTGAGATCTCATTGAATAAAAGGGACGCGGAAGCAAGAACTGTCATACAGATATTGAAGGTGTTACCTAACAGGAAAGTCTTGTGGTTGTTGATTGATAGATATTTCAAATTTGTTTACCCATTCTTGCCTTTCATCGATCAGTCTTCGTTTGAAGCAGATACAGAAAGACTATTTGGCCCAAGATCATTCGAGGAACTAAAAATTAAAGCTATCAAGATGGAAAAAAGATTGGATTTTGCCTTCATTGGAATCCTCTTGATAGTGTTACGATTTGCTTATCTTTCGTTGCAAACTAATTTTGGAGAGGACAAATCACTGCTTGAAAGAACAGATGAAGAAAAGTATTTACTAGAACATCCAATCGAGATCGATACTATCAATGTCGCCCAGCTATGTTTGAATCAGTTCAAGCTATTGAGAAGATCAGCTCTAAGTATTTTCCAATGTGCTTTAATGATGAAAGAGTATCATAAATTTGCTCCTGAGGATGGATGTGATGGAAGCGGGGATAGTGACTCGCAAATATTCACTGGAATGTTGATTCAGATGGCTATATCCATTGGAATCAATAGAGAGCCTAGTAAGTTTGATTTCAAAATGACAACTCAAGCCAATCTCTGGAGAAAGATTTGGTATAGACTAGTCTCTTCCGATAACTTCCAGTCGTTTATTCTCGGAAATCCTCCTTCGATTGATCCCAAATATTACGACACCGAACTACCAACGTTTTCATATGAAAGCTCCAATATAAGTGATTTGGAGCTGGAAAAGGAAGTTATTCATTCGGTTAGATATAAATTTGAGCTTGAGAAAATGATTAGAGAAGTCACATCTTTAGTTCTTGACATGAAGAGACATCCGCTTTTATCAGAGATTCTTGAAAAATTGAAACCATTGCATATCCACTTGAGAAATGAATATAAATCGCTAAGACATATCATGACACCTACTAATGGTAACCACTTGGACAACATCAAGAAGGTGAGAAAAATCATTGCTTTCTGTGAAACCATATCGTTGATTCATCCAGTTTACTATCAGTTGATGTTATACTACGATTCCAAACAGAATTCTCCAGCGTGCAAATACTTTCTAGAGAAGATTGTTGTTTCGGTGATGGAGATTGTGACAAATTTTTGTGATTTGGTTAAGTACAGTCACAAATTTGTTGGCTATGGTTTTGACTTACAACTTACCCCAGTGTTAGAGACAAGCATGCACAAGACATTTCAAATCCAATACGCAATTTCTGGTAGATTGATGTGTTTGAAAAACGATATAAAGAATGCGAAAGTGAGTGATCCAAGCAATGAAAGATTTGATGCCGCAACTAAATATCTAGAGTACTCCCTAATTCCAAATATGGAAGGCTACATATCAGGCTTGACAGTGATAGCTGGACGTTATTTCTACGCCTGGAGAATGTCCAAGGCACAAACATTGTTGTTGAAATTGATAAAGAAACCAACAGAGTTGCTTGACAGTTATTTCAAGAAAATTGATAATTGGAATTTCTTCGCATATTTCAGCAAGGCAGATATTGAGTATTTTGATGGTTTGATGAACATCAATCAATTCATCATCAACCAAAAGGAAAGCAACTGGTTGAGTCCGTCATCAGTGTCATCGTCCAATTTCAAACCCAACAGAGAAGTTGATAACTTTTGGGTTGAGTTTTTGCAAAAAAATGTTGGCGATCAAGCTAGAACGTCCAATGCTCCATTGGGTGTTGATAGCAGGGAGGATGATCTTGCTACCAACTGGGGACAGCATCTTAACACAGGCTCGAAAGGTGGCTTTTATGCCACTGATCAGGAGATACAGTACGAGGATTCCTTCGGAGGAATGTCCTTTAACCAGATGAACCAGTTTGTGCCGTCCAACTTGCTGGATGACCAGGGCACTTTTGAAGACTACTTTGGCTACATGAACTTCAACTAGCACCGCCGCGTTTGTTGATTCTGAACGAAATCACGAGCTGTTTCCCCGCGAGAGAGCTGAACACAAACGAGGCATTTTCTTTTCTTTATTCACTGTGTATCCCAGTAATATATTTCGAGTTATTGGCGTCCAGCCTTACATAACCATCACATAACCCAACCATGATTTGCAGAAGATATATATCACAGGTAGAGGTGACGCTCAAAAGGAATGCAAATATCCTCAACAGCCAATCTCACTTTTGTCGGAACAACAACCTTGTAATTACCGAACCTCCGTTCAAGTTCAGATCATTTTCTTGCAATGCATATCAGAGACAACAGCTACAACAACTTAATGTGAAGTCAACTAAAAAAGATGATAAACCAATGTATGGCCATTATGTTGCTGGCGGATTGTTTGCGTTGCTAACAGCTGGCTGTATAGTGAATGAGAGTTTTAGAAACAAAACCATGGACAGCATAGCAATTGCCGAGAGGGTTGGAATTGTGACGGTTGCAACAACTAGATGCTTTTCTCTTTATTTGAAGACGTTAAACGCAAAGTATGAATCGGATGAAGAGTACTACAAGGAATTATCAAAAACACACAGAAAAGCTGCCGGGATCACACTTCATGCCCTTGAGAAGAACGGTGGGATATACATCAAGCTAGGTCAGCATGTTTCCTCCATGACATACCTGTTACCTTTCGAGTGGACAGACACAATGGTGTGTTTACAAGATAGATGCCCAGAGTCCACCCTCGAGGAAATAATAGCAATGTTTGAGAAAGATACTGGAAATAATTTCTACGAATATTTTTCACACTTCAACCCAACCCCAATCGGTGCAGCATCACTTGCACAAGTCCATACTGCCACAATTAGATCTTCCGGAAAAAAAGTCGCAGTGAAGTTTCAACATCCATCCCTTCAAAAGTTTGTCCCATTAGATGTTCTGCTGACGAAGACCGTTTTTGACCTCATGCTCAAAGTGTTTCCAGAATATCCTTTAACTTGGTTGGGAGATGAATTGCATGATTCGATATATGTTGAGTTGAATTTTGTTAATGAAGCAAACAATGCAGAGAAGACGAGTGAATACTTCAAGCCATATCAAAAACTTACCGCTTTGAGGATTCCAAAGATCTATGAGGCCAAACCGAGAATATTGATTATGGAGTACGTTGGTGGTGCTAGACTGGATGATTTGGAGTACCTGGATCAACATCATATATCAAGGGCGGAAGTCTCAAGTTGCTTGTCTCATATATTCAATAATATGATTTTCAAATCAGGTTTTGTTCACTGTGATCCACATCATGGTAATCTAGCCATCGCAGCTCTAGATCATCCAATAGACGGTAAGAATTTCGAGATCATCCTTTATGACCATGGATTATATAGAACAATTCCTAAAGAGATGAAAATTGACTATTCAAGATTTTGGCTTGCACTTCTTGAGAAAAACGAAGATCTAATGAGGAAATACGGAACTAAATTTGCTAAGATTGATGACGATAAATTCCCTATTTTGGCTGCAGCCATCACAGGTAGGGATTTTGACCATGCTTTGACAGGTGATATTACTAACGAGAGAGGAGATGATGAGGTTGAAAAGATGAGAGAGGCTTTCAAGAAGGAAGATACGCTTTTGAATTTGATGTCCCTATTGGCATCTGTTCCTAGAATTGTTTTGCTTATTTTAAAAACCAACGATTTGACCAGACACTTGGACCAGTCGTTGAAGAACCCACTTGGACAAGTCAGAACGTTTTTGATTTTGGTCACTTACTGTGCACAAACGGTGTATGACGATGACAGAGAGAAAATATCGAAGAAATACACTAGATGGTCCTTCAACTGGTGTGTTGGGGAATGGAAAGCTTGGTGGATTTTTTTCCGTAGATCGTGCAAACTTTATGTTTACGATTTTGCATTCTACATTCACAATATGAAAGTATAATGCTTTTCGTACAAGAACAGACCATTTATTCTCGTTTCCATTTACATATTATGAATAATACGTTAGCGAGATATCGTCTCGTGTGAGAGAAAGTAAGTATGAAAGAGAACAATCGTAGAAGTAACATCCGTGCACCATACAAATACCCTGAACAAATAGTCCGAAAACGATGGTTCAATCATCTCAAGATCAAACACACAATACTACTTTTCAGGTCTTTGCTTTCTGCTGCCAGTACCAATTGATTGATATATCACCAGTGAATATCGTGCTCATTGAAACTATGAGCTTGTCGATGAATACGCCTGGTAGTAATTTTTCAAATAAAAATACGTACCAGAAGGATAGACAAGATCGACAAGATGGCCAAAATTCCATGCCAAATCCAAAGCACAACTCTAATTTCAACAGACAAAAAAAGAACAGCAGCAATTTCAATTCCAATAACGCTAACAATGGGACCACAAATGGAAATGGACCATCCAACTTCAATGGTGGTCCAGTGAGAGGCAGTTCTTCTCAAAGAGGTCCCTCGAATAGAGGAAGAGGTGGACGATTCACTTCAAATCCTAGACAAAATACTTCCAACCCGGCCAATTCGAAACCACCCAATAAGATAGGCATGCCCACTAGAGATGAAAGAGGAGATAGAATTGTGCCCAATATCAAGACACAGATACCCAGTAGCATGCCGAAACAACCAATCAACAAAGGACCAACACCAGTTAGCTCATCAGCAAATAGACTCTCAACATTCGAGTCTCAGTATGTTGGATCATTTGTCAGTAATGCAGAACAGTTGGGCTATCAAAGAATCAAGCACCAGCCTCACAGTGTTCCAAAATACATGTTGAAGGAGAATGTGTTGTTTGATAGCTCTTCTTTTGAACCGAATAACTGGGACAGAAAAAATCAAGAAAAGTTAGAAGCCAGAGAAACTGAGCACGTCGGAGACGTGCAGATGTTATTCGAAGAATTTCAAGAGTATCGTAAAGAAGAAAGAACAATGATGGAAAAGTATAATCTGGTGGATGCTGAAAATGCAAAGAAATCGTTGAGTGATGCAATTATATTTAGAGGTAGTTGCTATGACATGTGCCCGACTTACGAAAGGGTTGAACGTTGGTATAAAAACCAGGTTTCCAAATGGGAGAAAGACCCAATAACCGGAAAAATATCAAAACACTTTGCATTAAAAACATTTATGAGACCATCTGGTCAAGCACCTCCTTTACCTTCAGATGTGAGAGCACCGGTTGTTCTAGTGCGATCATTGAATTACATTATTGATAACTTGCTATCCAAACTCCCAGATGCGCAACCTTTTATTTGGGACAGAACAAGATCCATCAGACAAGATTTCACCTTCCAGAATAATTATTCAGGTATCGAATCTATTGAATGCCATGAGAAAATCTGCAGAATACACATTTTGTCTTTACATATAATGGCGGGTGCCAATGATCCAGACTATCAACAACAGCAGGAGATTGAACAATTAAATAATTCCTTACAAACACTAATCCATATGTACAATGATGTTAGATCTAAAGGTGGATGCTGCCCCAATGAAGCAGAATTCAGAGCTTATGAACTAATATCGAAAGTGCGTGATACAGAGTTGGACAGGACCATTCAAAGTCTACCAAAAGATGTGTTTTGTTCAACTGTTCTTCAAAGAGCTCTCATGTTGCGTGGTTTAATCATACATGGTATTGGTGCCTTCAACATGTTTTCAGAGTTTTTCCAATTGATTCTTTCTCCAGAGACTCCATTCCTTTTATCGTGTCTTACGGAAATCCATTTTAACGAAATCAGATATAGCTATTTGAAGTCCTTGACAAGGTCATATCATTCTAAGGCTAAGAAACCAAGTGCGATTTTACTTGCTCATTGGCTGTGCTTTGACTCTGTTGATCAGTTCCTAGAAACATGTAAGCTTTATGATATCCCTGTTGTCAGCGAAGAAGGGGAACCTAGAATTGAGGTTGTATCTATTTCTTCGTCGTTCAAGTCGTCTCAAAAACAACCATATAGCAGTGTTTTGGACTCAAAAGTTGCCAATCTTTCATACAAGGATATTATAAACTCTGGGTCTCCTAACTATGGTCTCAATCTGCAAGGTTCTAGGGATCTAGAATACATAGCGAAGGAAAGTTTCCTGGAGCATAAAAAGGGTACCGAAATAATACATAATATCTTGAGTGACTCAAGCTTCACATTACCGCAGTCTACAACTTTCAACAATAATTTTCAAGCTCCATCTATTGATGGTCAATCTACAACACTCTCTTCAGTTGGAAACTCTGTTTCACTCACCGACGGGAGACCAATGGCGGCTCCATTCAAGTTGCCAAGCGCCCCTGCCTCTACACCTTCATTCAATTTTACAGCAAGCTCTCAACCATTGCAGAGCTCGTTTCCAACAACCATTACCAATACATTTGGAAATGCGCCATTCTCTTCCACGAGTCAAACCAACATTTCCCCTTTTTCAGCGGCAAATGCTAGCCAGAGTTTCAATTTCACAGGAAAGCCATTATCAGATGGTAAGATAGCATCAGTCCCTCCAATTACGATGAATATCAGTCCCTCCTCCAATTCACAAGCATTCCCGGTGCCTCTCAATAATGGGACCTCATTTTCATTTCAGAATGGAAAAGCTCCAGTGGTCAATAATCAAGTTCCTCCTAAGCCATTAGAAATCATATCGCAGAACACCTCGAAGGTGGAGCCCACTCCAGTTCCTCAGGTGCCGAAAAAGAAGTATAGAGAAATGCCAGACTACTCTGCAGCTTTAAAATCGGTGGCCAGGGATATCATTATAAAGGGAGTTACTGATATGTCATCCAAAATGATAAACAAATCGGTTAATGAGTTCGAGATTTCCAAAAAGAGAGCAAAAGCAGCCAAGAGGAGTCGACTTATTGATTCGCTTTCTAAGGAGCTACTAACAGCGTTCATGAAGGAACAAATTTACTTACTTGTTCTGGAAGGGAAAGCTAAACTTTTCAGAAAGCAGAGCCTTGAAAGATTGATTGTCTCCAAAGTTAAAACTATTGCGGCAAAATCTATAGAAGATCAAAAGCTCAACAAACTCAAGGCTGAAGAAGTCACCAACTTTACTCATAATGTGATACCCGTCTTCAGTTCCCGTAAGAGAAGGTCGAGTTCTAGGATTCCAATAGAAAAATCATTTGCTGCACATTTGTCGGCCGTTGAATCGCTTGATCTTTCCAACCTCCTACTTTCGACTAGTCTGACAACTAACCTCAATTTTTGTGTGATTGTTAGAAAACCTGATTCTTCCTATTCCAAATGGCTATTTAATAAGCTAGGGATGAAGCAGCATGGTGAAATTTACTCTAACACATTTACTGAAGATGCGAAATCTCCAACCATAAGCCTATCCACTTTGCCCAACTCATTCAGCGCAAAGAAAGATTTTGAAAATATCAATGCTATTATTTTACAAGTTGGATTGTTGGAGGATGATAAGAGAGGTGATTTGGCCCATCAGCTTCACAATGATGCCAAAGTTTTATCCAAATTATTGAACTACATTAAATCTTTCAACCAGTATTCCAAGTTCTCAATTTTGATTTTATTTTTTGGTAATTCAAGTAATCTTTCACTGTCACGTGTGTCTGATGCTCTTGGTATTAAGAATCATATAGAAGCAAATGATTCTAGAATAACGTTTAGTTTGATATCGATGTCATTATCTACTGGTTCGGGAGATATTGATTGGTTAGCAATGAATGAGTCATTACAGCAAAGCCTTGAAAAGATATTACTAGAGCAAAGAGGAACTGAAAAACGAGAGAAAAAGTTAATCAAGAAAATCAACCCAGAATCAATATCGGCGGTTCCATCTCCAGTTCCAGCACCACTACCAGCCCCACTACCAACACCAGCTCAGGCCCCCGAGACCACCATTCAAGACAACACAGCCAACCGTCATGGAGACTCATTACTGAAGTTAATATCTCGCCGTCGTCAACCAAGTGAGTCGCAGCTGAAGTACCTCAAATCCTCAATCTTGTCATCATCGCTCGACAAAGATATCAAAAGGAAGAGATCATTTGCAGCACTTTTGCATTCTAATCGAACCATGGATCCAAACGACATATCGCTGCTTTCGTTCAACAACAGTTTCAGAGGTAGTCACATGAACAATAATTTCAGATTTGCAAACAATACAACCATCAACCACGCCAACTCCACCACCAATCAGAATAACAGTCATAATATCACCTCAGACTCAATGCTGTCGTACGATGGATCATTTAGAGATTCTGTGGACGGTAGATCACAGGGACTGTCAAAGAGGAAAAAGAAAGCTGACGATTTGTTGAAACTAACTGAAGATATATTAGCAGGTTGATTAAAAGAACAAAATGTGGCCTGTCATATTATCTACATATCCTAAGTTTTTTTTTTCTTGATATCTATTTTTTTGTCGTCATGTATTTTTTGTCTACTTTAGATCTTTACTATATTCAATATTACAAAAAATGGAATACTTTTCTATATTTCTAATAATCCAATCAAAACGAAGTAAAGAAGGAGGGGGATATCTATAGTACATACTTATAATCATCAACTTCAATATCATTCATCACAGATTCAAAATACATTGGAGTTGTGTCTTGTTATAAAACAGATTCTTCATCACTACATCTTCAATCTTATCCAAATCCGCTGTGTTTTTCTTGAGGAATTTATTGGTAACGTTATTCAAGACATCAATCTTGATCAAGCCTTTATTTTTCTCAGTTTTGGAGAAGTTTTCAAACAGTTTCACTAAGAATCTTAAGTTTATGGTGATCATTAATAAACCAGTTGAACTAAACTGTTGGATTTCTTTCAAGAAATCAATCATCTTTTCAATCAAAAAATTGAACAAGTCAATTTCAATTTTCAAGATGTAGTTTCTATTACATTTTAAACCTAGTAATTTCGCCTTTAGCAAGTTTATCAGATTGATTGAAGTCAAGATGAATTTCGAGATAAAAATCTTGCTTGAATCTTGTGATAGTTTCATATGGAACCAGTCAGTTTCTCTTATTCCAGAAGATAAGATATCGTTCAATTTTGATTTGTAATCTTTCAAATATTCTTGATATATCTTGAGCTCTGCTGATTCTAATTTTCCAAACAAGGACAAACCAGATGTTGTGAAATTGGTATCGAATTGATTGTCGAACAATGATAATATCAATGGTACAACTTTCAATTTCAATGCTGATATGTTACTTATTGTTGTAATCAAATAGAAATCATTTTTATCTGGATCATTTTGTGAATGGACTATGGCTATTCTCAATTGACTTTCAACTAACAAATTGAATGATTTTAAAAACTGATCTTTATTATTTTTATTTTCAGTTGATGAAGGATCAAATAGTAGTATCTGTTTGGACTTCAAGATGAATGTTTTATAGAAGTTTAAGATAAACTGTGGTAATTTTGTGCATCCATCAAATACATCCGATAATATCCAGTTTTCAAGGGAACTTAATTTTTTGATGTCCGCAATGAAATAGCAGAGATAACCATTCACTATATTTGTGTTGATAACAGACATGGTTCTAGTTATAACGGTTGTTGTTGTAGTTGAATTTAATGATTTACATTTTTCTCTCAAACTATTCAAAGCTGAAAATAGTTTGTTTTGTACTTTAAGTAAAGAGTTTAAAACCGATACTGTATTTGAATGAGGTGGAATGAAACCAAATGAACTCAATGAATCCAGATTCTTGTTCTTTGATTTCAAAACAGGTTCTTTTCCTAAACTTAGTGGCTCAATGGCATCCAGCAGATCATCACTAGTTGCATTGAACAAAAATTCCAAACCTGAACAAACTTTAACTATCAAATTTTCAACTGAACTGGTCATTGTTTTTCTTTCATAATCGCTAAACTCTAAACTTTCCTTTTTCAAATGAAAGTCCGACTTGAAAAATTCAACAATTGACAAGAATTTCAAAATTTTATCATTAATCACACCATCAGTCATATCATTAATATATGACAATAAGAAATTCCAAAGGTCTCCGACTAAAGGTAAATCATAAGATGGTAATGAATCTAAAGTACTAACATCATGAACTGAACTACTTGTAAAGATTGAATATATTGATTTCAAAGACATTGAAGAATCTTGATCTGAACCTTGGTACGAATTGAGTACATTTTCTCTAGATTTTAATAATCTTAAGTATTGGATCTTGGCCATTCCACCATCCAAATCAGTCAATAGATATTCATACTGAGCATTAATGAAACTAACAATGGGGTTATCGTATGATGAGCCAAGTTTAAGTATTTTATTTATCAAACCAATGACATCATCGTCATAATTTGTGGATTGTGATGATGCTTTTGATGAAGAGAATTTTGAGATATCAATGTTTTCAATATGGATGGTTCCCAGTTTAGTCCAAAGTGATTTTTTGTAATCATCCATTGTCTTTTCAACATGTTTCCAAATCATTTCTAAAACTGGATTCTTGTTAATTTTATTTTCATTGTAGTATTTTTCACCAGCTTTATAATCAGTAATTATTGACTCAAAATCATTCTCTTCGATTAATTTGGATAATGATCTTGGTAAGTTGTATAACCATGGGTTTTTCTTAACATCCTGCAGTGCTGATTTTAATTCTTGCTCCTTTGACATTTGAGTTAAGACTGGATTTAATAATCTATTTGAATTATTACTTGCTTGAGATATATGACTTTTCAAACCATCAACATAATCAGTCAGATTGCTTTCATTATAAGTTTTGAAAACCAAATCAAGTGAATTTTTAGTGTTTAAAGTTCTGGTGAAGTTATTACCTATAATCTGTTGTAATTTTGATTTTTTTGATTCCAAATCATTTTCAATAAATTTGATACTACTTAAAAATTCATTTGAATTTTTATCCTTATGGATTATACTTAAAAAAAGTTTAACATTGAATGATTTTGAGTCTATTGTGAATTTTAATCTTTTTGGATCTCTAGAATCATCGATTATATCCTTATCGATCAACTCATCCAGTATTGACTCATGGAAACCTAGTGGATCTTCATAGTTTGTATTTGATTTGATTGAACGGTTATTCAAATTTGAAGTATATTGATCATCTTCTCTATCATCGGAGAGTAATTTAAAAAGCAATTCAGTAGGAACCGAATCTGGTGTCAAGTTTGCAAAATCCAAAGAATCTATATTTTGATCGATTATGGAGTCATTGGTATAGTTTGAAGGGGATAAGTTTTTCAATTGGTAAAAACTGGCCAATGTGTTTGTATCGGGCAAATCAATTGACGTGATAGATCTTCCGTTCATTGTTGGTAGTACTCTGGATGAACCAGTTTCTGCTTCTGGCTGTTATACAGCTGTTCACCGTGTATCACCGTGATCTGTCTTTACATTCCAGAAACAGGCTCAGCTGCAACTGGCACGGGCTTGAGGTTTGGCAGCACACGCATCCCTACACCAGAAGACAGACGTCCGACGTCAGACGGTGCACAGGTGTGGCGCAAGAGATTAGACTCTCGCACGTGGCTAATTTCCCAATTGGGAGCATCGCATCACATTTCACTTCTTCTGATCTAGTCTCTTCACACAAAACCAGCTGAACATTGCCCTTGCCAATGGCATGCCTCATCATGTACTGCTGGAAACTACTGGAAAATAAAAACTTTTCACTTTTTCATTCCTGTCTGGTATATAAGTACTGAACCATAAGTATCTTTCAAACAATCCATATCACCTCTTTTCTGTCATACTCACTAAATACCAATCAACTTCAAAATGTCCGACTTGAGAACCCCACTAGCAAACGATGCACCATCAACAATTGAATCCAACCACATCAACAAATCCAATGTTGAAGCAGTGATCAATTTACAAATGGATTACACACTATACAAGAAATCCATATTAACTAAAACTCTATACGGATCAGTCATCACCCTTTCAATCTTAATACCAAGTTTCTCATTGATTGCACAACATGAGCTCATCTCATATTTTTCAACCTACAACTTTCCCCAATCCAAGACTTTTTTAACCAACGTGCTGCATTTATTCACCATCAGGATGTTTTTGTATGATCTATTCACAACAATCACCAAATGTGTCTTTTTACTTTCTATATCCTTTGTTCTCCTATATTTTAAAACTTCATTTTTGAAGTTCAAATCGGATGAGGTGCCAGACCATTTATCAGATTACTTTTCCGATGATTTCAAAACTTTCCAATCTCCTGATTCCACCACCAAAGAACTCAAAACATTAAATGACAAACTTAAACAAGATTCGAATGTTATAGTGTACCGTAACTCACCAATTGCATTCATTTCCAAGACCAAACTTTCTAAAGATGGTGAGTTTAAGATTACTGGGTTAGGTATCCGTCGTGTGTACATCAAATCCGGTATCTTTAACGAGTTGTTGATTAAGTTTATGAAGGATATAAATGTGAAGAGTTTGTCGATTGATGTTTATTCATTTGAGAAGGTTGATCAGGATGTTTTAATTCAGAATAAATTTGATTTGGTTGATCAGAAACCAATTGATGATTTTGTCTTGAGGTATGTTTATGGTGTTACTGTTAATACTTATCTATGGGAGCGTAAGTAGTTTGGAAGTTGACCTCACCTCTTTTCAACTTGATGTATCTACTGGTTTATGAAAATTACCTTTTTCTTTCAATTACTTAATATAATAATATCTATCATAAAATCTGTTTTTCCATTCAATGTCTAAAAAGTTTAATTTCTTATTTTTTTTTGCGGCCCATAAATATATCATGAATCATAACATTCCCAGAACATCATAACTCTATAAAGTAATAAATAATTAATAAAATTCATATAATTAATCAAATTAGTGACTTTAGTGAGCAGTATCACCATGTTCACTCAATTCAAAGACATGTAGCAAATCATCCAATTCTTCAACTGGTAATTCCAATTCTTGCAAATAACCAGTTTTAACATCATACATCAAACCATAAATTGAAATTCTATTTTCTTTATAAGCATCAATGAAACTTGGATGTCTAATAACCTGTTGAATAGAATTCAAAACATTCAATTCACTTAATCTCTTACATTTAGCAAATGGATCATCAATCTTATTCAATTCTTTTAAATGATTCAGTCTAATTTGACGAACTGGAGTTAACCATGTATCTAAAACACCACCTAATTTTTTCGATGATAATGAACCCCAAATACCACCACAATCAGTATGACCACAAATCACAATATTTTTAACTTTTAAGAAATCAATTGCAAATTGAATTGAACTTGTAGAAGATAAATCTTGATATGTTATAACATTTGCAATATTTCTTAAAGTGAAAACTTCACCTGGCATACAACCTAATGCTGTACATTCATTAATTCTTGAATCTGAGCATCCAATCCATAGAGTATGTGGGGATTGTCCATTACCTGAAAATTCCATAACTTCCGGATTGATTTTTTTCAAGTTATCCATGGTTGTTTTATTTGATTTTAAAAAATCTTGTAATGTTGAATTTCTATTGAATTTAAAAGGGTATGGATTATCAGCAGTTAATGCTTCTGGTTCAGGAGTTGGTGAGACATCAGGTAACAATTCATCCTTTTCGTTATGTGCTTTTTCGTATCTGATTATAGTTTCAATACCCATATTTGAAGTTGAAGTGTGTAATTGTTTTTTGGTTGTAGATGACAATTGATGATGATGATGATGAACTTTTAATCTTTTTAAATGATTCAGTGACAAATCCAAATTAGAGATATTTCGATACATATATATATATATCTATATCTGTGGTGTATATAATTTTTTTGCGTAGTAAATGAGTGGTATTAGTTTGATATCTTGGTTGTCTATATACAGAGAGAGAGAGAGATCGGGAATTTGTGGAAGTGTTTCACCGATGTAGGGGGATCAACCTTTAAAAAGTGGGCAAAGATAGAAAATAGGTGTTGAAATTGATCCTAATGGTGTGATAATTAGAGAACTGAAGGAGTTAACTAGAGTAACCGGGAGTTAAAAAGTGGGAATGAGGGCTAGTAATGGTAATGGTAACGGTTTGAGCGGAAGATGGGTAACATGGGCAGCATGGGCAACATGGTTGAAGTTAGGTTGTAAAATAAGAGGAATGTTTCAAGAATATATAGGAGAGGTGTTATTAGATTACACGAGTTAAGTAGCTGTGAATGGAGTTATGCTGAGCGCATGCATGTTGGTGATGTAATGTGGAAAGCCACTCCGCTCTCACTCGATGAGCAGGCGCTGGATCTGAGTCTGGGAGGACCGGGTGTGACTCCAGCTGGTTAGTTGGCAACATATTGTACATCGTATTGAATTGGGAAACGTCTTTTCTGTTGAATTGGTACGGATCTAGTTAGACTCGGTGTATACCACGAGTACGATAATGGTTGGTTGGCTGGAAGGATGAAGTGCGATTTTATTGTGGATTACAGCTGCCCCTATCTGAGTCTCCTCACTTTCCCGCTCGCTTCTCTTCCAGCCAAATCTGAAGGGAAGGGGCAAAAACGTTGGATCCGCCCAGTGAGGGCAGCACAATCAGCACCACCACCAACAGCAGCAGCTGCCTCTTTTTTGTTGAGCGATGTGATGTGATGGAGACAGAGAGAGCGAGAGAGAGAGAAAAAACTTCACAGTGGCAGATGCAGCAGAGGTGATGCGATGCGCACGACGGGTGATGTCACACCCTCCCGCACCGCGCAGCCGCACACACCGGATCCCACACACCCACCCGTGCACCATGTGCAGATCACGTGCCCTCATGTTTCTGCACACGCCACGTGAGCTGATGCATGGTGGCGCATGCTTATCTGAATCTGAGCAGCCTGTGCACGGGTGCAGCGGATCCGGCTCCCCGGCCCAAGCAAGCAAGCCCCGCCCAGTCGCAGTGCTACACTGGATTGTGGATTGTGGATTGTGAGCTTCTTATCAACAACAATGTCACAAGTGATTCACTTGTATTGAATACAGTATACTGCCATGGCGAATGTATATATATATAAAAAGTATATATATATATATTTAATATACATATACATTGTGTTGCTGTATATAATGGTAGTCGTTGTAGTGGTAGTAGCACCTACAATCTGGCAGGCGTAACTCTCTCTCTCTGCTCGTTCAGCCTTCAATTTCAAATTCACGCTCAAAATTTCTCGTTTCTCGTCGAGAGAATTTGAGTCTGAATTTGAACAAGTGATTGATCCATTTCTTTCCCCTAATCACTCTTGCTTATACACCCTTCCCTTCCCCTTCCCTTCCCTTCCTTTATTTATTACTTCCATTTATCACTCTTGATCCTCATACTGAAGATTGATATCATAAAATTAAAAGGGTCCTGATTAGACAAGTAGTATCAGCAATACAACAACAACAACAACGATACAAAAGACAACCGCCTTGTTTTGTGTTTTTTTGTGATTTGTTTCCAATCCCAATTCCTGATATATTCATTCAATTCGCTGGTTTTATTCAACAATTTCATCACAATTCATCATCCACTATTCATTAAGATTGTGTATAATACATTCATCTCACTTATTCATTTCGTTTACATCTAGATTTTATTGATATTCTTTTACAATTCATTCAAAAAAATAACAAAGTATCCGAGACTAAAAAATTATTATCCATTTTTGAGGATAGCAAGCAATACATAAACATAAAAAAAAGAAGAGAACACATCATTCTTACATTCAAAACAATCAACAAGTAATGTCATCAAGACCAACAAACATACAATCTCCAGCTGCTGCTGCCGCTGCTTTGGCTGCTTCAAATAACATGAACAACAGCTCAAACTATCAACAAAACATCTCAACAATGGCTCAATATTCAACCCAACAACAAAACCAATCAACTTCGCAACATCAACTCGCTCAATCACAATTACAACAACAATCGCAACAACAGCAACCTTCTTCATCATCATCATCTCAACAAGGTTCCGGAGGCTCTCAGGTTGTTGGTTTACACTATAAAATTGGTAAAAAAATTGGTGAAGGTTCATTCGGTGTCATTTTCGAAGGTACTAATTTAATTAATGGTATCCCAGTGGCCATCAAATTCGAACCAAGAAAAACTGAAGCTCCTCAATTAAGAGATGAATATAGAACCTATAAACATTTAAATGGTATAAAAGGAATCCCAAGTGCCTACTATTTCGGTCAAGAAGGTTTACATAATATACTGGTTATTGACTTGTTAGGACCTTCTTTAGAAGATCTGTTTGATTGGTGTGGTCGCAAATTTAGCGTTAAAACCGTTGTTCAAGTTGCAGTGCAAATGATTTCATTGATTCAAAGTGTTCATGATCATGATTTAATTTATAGAGATATCAAACCTGATAATTTCTTAATTGGTAGACATGGTTTACCAGATGAAAATTCAGTTCATCTGGTTGATTTTGGTATGGCCAAACAATATAGAGACCCAAGAACTAAACAACATATACCTTATAGAGAAAAAAAATCACTAAGTGGTACAGCAAGATACATGTCCGTTAATACCCATTTAGGTAGAGAACAATCAAGAAGGGATGATTTGGAAGCTTTAGGTCATGTGTTTTTCTATTTCTTAAGAGGTCAATTACCTTGGCAAGGTTTAAAAGCTCCAACTAATAAGCAAAAATATGAAAAAATTGGTGAAAAAAAGAGAACAACACCTGTTTTTGATCTTTGTCAAGGTTATCCACCTCAATTTGCTCAATATTTGGATAGCGTTAGAAATTTACAATTTGAAGCTGAACCAGATTATGAAGGTTATAGAAAACTTTTATTATCAGCTTTGGATGAAATTGATGAAGTTGCTGATGGCCATTATGATTGGATGGATCTAAATGGTGGACGTGGTTGGGATGCCACAATCAATAAAAAACCAAACTTACATGGTTATGGTCATCCAAATCCTCCAGGTGAAAGACATCGTCATTCTCAACCAAGAAGAACAAGAAATGCTCAACAACAACCACAACAACAAGCTTACCCTCAACAAGCTTATCCTCAACAAGCAGGTGGTACTTTACCTCAAGCAACAAACCAATCAAATGGTAACAATAGACCACTACCTAACTTGCCAGATAAAAATGGTAGATTCTCTCCATTGGGCCAACAAAGTCCTCAAGCTCAATATAATCAAAATATTCAACAACAACAACCAAATGCCACTGCTGAACCTGTTAGAGCTCAAACTCAAAATAAAAACGCAGATAATAACTCATCAAAATCAAAGAAAGGTTTCTTTGGTAAAGTTTTTGGCTGTTGTGCTTAAGTTCCAATATTAATCTTCATCTTCATTATTCAAAAAAAGACAAAAAAAATGATCCTTGCATCTAGGTGGTCTTAATATAATTGGTTATACAAAATAAAGGTTACTTTACTCAAAAAACGAACTCTGAAAAAAATATAAATTCACTATTTAATAAAAACAAATTGAAAATATTTCAATTTTCCTCCTCCCCAACTCTATTAATTTTTATTATATTTCCCCTTCCCCACTTTCATTTTTATTCAAAATATTGTCATTTGATAGTTCATGCAATTTAAACAATAATAAGAATGAAGAACAGAGTTTGAAGAGAAAAAAAAGAATGATCATCATCAACGTTAATTGAGACCGATACGATATTTGATCTTGTTGGTTTACTTATTATGTACTTGGTTTACGAGTTTTTTTTTCTTCCCTCTATCTATCTCTCACTCTCTTTGTTTAGTTCCACTCTTATTTTTTTTGCTTTTTCAAATAGTCAAATCAACTTAAATCTCTAATCTTTATGAAAAATCAAAACCAATATTCCTTAAAAGTTATACAACTCCCCCAAATTGAAAGTTGAAAGACAACTGCAAGAAAAGAAGGAATTTCGATTGACCAACGTGAAGATTGTTATGTAGTATCTCATCTTCATCTGATTACTCGTGTATTTATACTCACACCATCATCAAAGCTCTCGTTTCTAAGTTGTGCGTGGTTGTGCGTGGTTGTGACTTTATCTTATCTGTAAAATGTATTATATCTAACCACTCAAGAAACTGTATCAATAAAACAAAAGCAAAAAAAGGTGGAATTATTTAAATGTAAATTCAAGTCCATCTGTGCGTTTCATCACCTTCTCTCCAATCAGCCTCCAAATATCCAAGCTCTTTTTTGACTCTATTAACAGTTGCAGCATCTCCCATATTCTTGCCCATGTTATCACTTATCTTAATTGCAGGGTTTCCATTTGCCGAGCTTAACTTGATGACGATATTCAAAGGTGATGAGTTTGGAAAATCATTGGTTAGATTCGTACCTATTCCAAAAGATGCCTTCAATCCAACCAAATCAGCTTCATGCTTATACTTGATACATTTATCAACATTTAACGAATCTGAATAACATATAACCTTGGAAAATTTAGGTAGTTTCAAATCATCAAAATAATGTCTTGCTATTTTATCAGTATACACCAATGGATCACCCGAATCTTGTCTAACACCAACATAATAATCCGAATAAGGTGGCTTGAAAGCTTTCAAAAATGAATCAGTTCCAAATGTATCGGTCAATGCCAAACCTGCATTGTTGTTACCCATTGTTTTCAGCCAGTAATCCATTGCTGCTTTGTTGGCATTTGTATAATCTTGTGTTATGGCAGCTATACCCATCATCCATTCGTGACCAACCGTACCTATTGGTTTAACATTGAACATCTTTGCAAATAAAACATTTGAGGTACCGAGTAACAAGTTTGGATGCTGGGATTCAATGGCACCATCAACCAAACCTTTCATCACGATTCTTTGAGTCTCAAATGATCTTCTTCTACGTGTGCCGAATTCACTAAACAAACAACCATTTTCAATTAACTTCAAGGATTTCAACTTTGCTGCCTCATATTGTCCTTCCAATGTCCAATCTGTTTCAACGAATCTGAAATATGACTCCGAAATCAACGATAATAATGGGATCTCAAACAATGTGGTGTCAACCCATTTACCACTAATAATCAACTGAAACTCCTCGGGTTTATCCTCATTCAAGATCTGAATCTGGTGAAGTGGTTTCAGTTTGAAAGTCTTGATGAACTCAATATACGACACCGGTAAAAACGGAACCTCTTTCTTCAAGTACTCGATCTCATCATCGGTGAACTTCAAATCGCCCAATGCGTGAATCTGGAATTTTAACCATTCAATTGCTTCTTTGTTCAAGTGCTTGTTTCCTGTTCTGTTGGTGTATTTGAATGTCACTGTGTCATGCGGGAAGTTTGTGAATATTGCAGCATGCATTGTGATCTTGTATAGATCGGTATCCAAAAAAGATGTAATCAGTGGTTCGTATGACATGGTATGTTGCTATCTATCTCTATTCAATTGAATTCAACTCAATTTGAATATGATGAGTCGAGTTGGTTTGATGGTTTTGTAACGTTCAAACCTGTCATACTTTGTTTGCTTAGAAGCTTTTGGCTGTTTTCACCATCACGTTCAGAACAAAGGCTGTGCTGGTATCAGCCTCCCCCCTCAACTTGTCCGGGTTTGTCCGCCCTAGTATTTGATTTTACGGTACAACTGATAAGATATGATACAAAAGCAAAAAATATCAAATACAATGCACAATACACGTTACACGTTACAATAATAATATACAATTAAGAAATTTTCCTTTTTCATCAAAACGGAGCATCATCTCCTAATATAGCAACCTTGTCAGTAGCAACATCCAAACTTGGGATTTCAAACAACTTTGAATTCTTCATCTCAAACTCGTTCAATCCAAACACTTTAAGTGTCTGCAACACAGTGATCTTCTCATTTCCATGGTTCGATTCAATAACCAGCATCACAGATTGAATATCAACTGTCTTCAACAACTGTAAAATCTCCATGTTTAATGGTAATCTTTGATAGTTTTCAGTAGATTTCATATTGTACGAAATCTCACCAATCTTAACAAACCCTCTCATGTTTCTCAAACTGAAATCTTGATTGAAGAAACCAGCCAGACATTTTTGGAAATTCTTGAAATCTTTTTTGGATTTAGGCTTCACCAACACATTTACTAATTTAGGAGCTGTATCTAACAAATAATCAACAGCTCTCGAGTGAACAATACCCAACTCCTGTAAATAAATCCCTTCCTTGAAATCAACCGTAAATAAAACAGGTAAGTCTTCAGTTAAACACTGCCAGTATCTATTATCATCGCTTAGCACATAATTAGGATGATTCAAGTTGGAAGTTAGGTCAACATTCTGTAATCCAATCAATCTTCTCTTGGATCCTAACAGATGTCTTCTGAAAAAATCAGAGAACCCATTCATCACTCTGTCCATCGGGTTAGTTCTGAGCCTTTTCAATTTGGGCAAAGTCGTTAGTTTCAGGTTGACCCTTGCACCGTGCTCAATGCTTGCATAGTTGATAGCATGGGTTTTGATAGGAGCTGTGTATTTTTCATTATTGTTATTGAGTTCTGAATCAATTAAATTCTTCACTATTTTGGTAAGTAGTTTAGAATCAACTTTATTCGGATGATGATTTGAGAATTTTGATTCAAACTCTCCTTTAAGTAACTCTAATTTCTCTTTAATTTGAGAATCATTGTCTCTTATTATTTTGCCCAACTCTTCACGTGAAATGAACGTTGTGGCTGAGTGATCATCCAGCGTACTGTTATCTTTGTTGTTGAGTTTTTCATCTTCATCTTGCTGGAAACCATAATTTTCAAGTTGATTAGATATCAGCTTTTCTAGATGCTTTTCAAATTCATCTGAAGTAGTAATGATATTATCCCTCACCGTAATTGGAACAGTTGAAGGTAACTTGTCTAAGATTGTATCATGGATGAGATTATTTAGCTTATCATACTTTGCATCTATGGAATCTTTCCAGATTTTAGTTTCATCAAATTTATTTGCAAAATTAGTAATCTCACTCTTTATTGATTCAAGTTTTTCTTCAAATTGTAAAGCTAGATCAAACTTATCATCAGACTTTCGGAAACTTTCAACCCATTGGGATAGTGTTTGTAATTGCTTCAGTTCATCCTTGATGGTATTCAATTGGTGTTCAAAATTCGTCTGTGATTCTTGAGTGGGTATTAATGAATCCACTTTATTGGAAACTTGAGCATATTTAGATTCAAGCTGATTGATTTTATTTTTTGATTCTGTTGATATTGATACAATGGATCTATAATTTTCGTTTGACGATGATTGTGATTTTGTAAGGTCATTCAATTTTTTCTCCACAAGATAAAACTTATGATGAATAAACCCAGCATCTGCCATCACGTTTTCTTTTCTCGAAGTGATGATATTAGAAAGCAACAATAAACTAAATACCACAATGATTATCGGACTAGATTTTATAATGTACAGCAACGCTTGTAATTTGATCGACTTTGGTGGTTCAAACTCTGGATCAACGGAGGGATCGTAGGAATCAGATATCTGCTTCCCAAATTTTGTGCTGTTGCTATATATTCCATACCCTGTGTTTTCAGGGGAGTCTTTTATGTCATTTATGAGATTCCCAAGATCCTCTTCTAGCTCTTCGTGGTTATCGTTCTTTATATCATCATCATCATCATCATCGGAATAATTAGATTCGTAGACAGTTTCCTTGTAATCTGGATCGCTGTCACTGTTATAACTATCAAACAATGACTTCTCGTTTGATGATCTTGTAAACCTTTTATAATTCCCTCTGTGGACTAAATCATGATCATCTTCTTCAATTTCTTCAACTTCAACTGGGTGTTTTTTATTATCGGTACCTTTCAAGCTCAAATAATTCTCAACTTCTTCATTTAAATCGAAAATATCTGATTTTCTAAGAACAAAAGTTGTCTTATCTTTAAAATACTCATCATCCGTACCCTCTTCAATAAAGGGATCATCTAACTCCAGTATGTTCTTTCTGGAAATGCCTTTTTCCATTGCTGCCTGAATTTGTGGGTGTCCTTTTCTGGCACTTCAACCAATCAAGTGGACAAACTATTAATGAGCCAATTGGATTTTGAACACATGAAAGACTGTGTGTCGTATGGAAACTGTGATATATAAATCAAATGTGAAACAAACACGGTTTCACGCGTTAACAAAAAAAATCGAGTTTGATTTTGACATTTTACGAATCGAGCAAAATAAACGGTGTAAAGCTCTACATTTATGTTATTTTGAGTTTATTATATGAATATATATAAAAGGGTGTTAGTATTGGGAGATTGATCACTGAAAATCATAGGACCGCCTCTTGAGCCGGTTGCTCTTCAGTCTCCTTTTCCTTTTCCCATGGTTTTCTTCTTTCCTTGAGTGTATGGTTAGATGCGGAGTTTGGATCCAACACAACATCAGGAATCTGCTTGATCCCGGGAATTGGTTTGTTATTCACTATCAAATCAACCAGTTCCTCGTAGTTTGAAGAGTATGGTGGGTTGTTGTTGTTGTTGCTGTTGCTACTGCTGCTCTCAGTGCTCTGTTCGTTTGGATTGTAAGATTCTCTCCATTTCTTGTAATCTTCCAAATCCAAGATTTCTCCAGTTTGACTACAGAAAAAAAACACCTTTGCCTGCAATGATAACTGGTCCTTTTCTTCAGCTTTGATCTTGTTAAAGTCAAACTTCTGTTCTGCCAAATCTTTCTTTATCTCTAGATCGGAATCACTTCGAAGGACAAGGAACTGTTTCAATATTTCATTCAATCCGCTAAGATACTCCTCGTTTGACTCGAAATCATAGTGATAGAACTTCTTGTAAACTTCCTCTTGATTAAGTTCTTCCTCCAAGTTCGACATTGTATTATTTGGATCCTATGGTGATATCACCATCACCAACCCGCTTGAGCCCATTCCTGTGGAAATGATCCGATTCTTTTTCCTCCTTTTGATCATTTTGAGAAAACACAGATAAGACACCTCTACACCAGGCATAGGTGTGGTACATTTCATCCATCAGATAACACAGCAGAGGGCAATGGAGATATTACACAACTTTTCCTAATCTTATTATTATCATTTATTATTATATTATACAGTGTTATATGCCAGAAAGAAAAAAGAAAAAGAAAAACATAGATGGCGATTCTTTTGTGGAAGTATGTAGAATAGAGCCTTTGAATATTTTGGTGGTTGTTATTTTTCATTTTCCATTTTCCATTTTGAGTTGGGGAATAGAGATAAAGGTTTTGAGCAGAATAGCGGATGGTGTATTAACAGAGGGATGCAGAGGAATATTGATTCCAATTTAAACAGAGAATGCATATCAAAGATTCAGTTCAAACCAAGATCAGCGAGCCATTGAAGGGGAGGGTCTATCAAGCCATCAATTGGTCTGCTTCGGTCACATCTAATCTTCAATATCTTTCTTTTCCAATGGATTATAACGAAGGAATTTTTCAATCAAATCAACATGAGTTAACACCATTCTTCTACAACAGTATCTTTTCAATCTCAATCTATCCAATGCATCTCCTTCGGTCATGTTATCGTCCTGTAGATATTGAAGGTAGGTTTCCCATTTGTCACCAACAACCTTACCGCATGAAAAACATCTAACTGGAATAATCATCTTTGAATGGTATCAATAATTGGTAATCCGTGTTGCTATCAACGAGTTACCAGTGGATCAGAAACAACAATAACAAGTTCCTAAAAACCAAATATGTTTAAAAAAATTCAATTCAATCCGGCACAGAAAAATTTACTAAGAAAAATTATTGCCATTGGAAGCCGGGTAAAATGGGCGAGTACCGTGTCACGTGACTGGGTGGGTTTTTTTTAATTTTTTTTTTTGTATTTTTATTTGGTTTGAAATTTTTTAGTTTGAGTTGTATATGGTGTATTGGTCTGTTGTAGGTTCAGACACATTGATAGATTAATAAGCCTGTCTGTTGCAATTTCATAGATAGCAAGAATATTATAATAATGGTTGTCTCCTCCAATGACTGGAACATCAGCTTCAATGCTGGTGGAAAGATCCTACAAACAGGCCAACTACTGACTCCAGATGGAAAGTTCTGCTTGGTTTTGTTCAAGACACAGATCAGAGTGTATTCTTTATCAACGAGGCAGAGTGTGAGAAGTATCAGATTGGATAGAGACCTTTCTGATATCGTCTCCTCAGTTGCAAGCAAGAAAAACCCATCATTGGCATATTTCTTCACCAAATCAAACAAGGTTCTAGTTATAAACTGGAAAGAAAAAGTTTCAAATCCATTAGTTGAAGAGTATGATCTAAAGTTAGACTCCTCCATATATGGGTCTCTATTGACCTTTTTGAAAATCAATGATGATGAAGATGAATTTTATTTCATAACCGGAAGATACACTTCATCATCCCAAAGAACTCCACATACCAGATACTTATTAAAAGTTACTATGAATGGCGATGAGGAACCAAAGGAACTATGCAGTATAAAGAATGTTGTTTTATTCAATACATCAATAAATAAAAACCATATAGTTTGGTTAACCAACAAAAATGAATTACATTACACTAAATTTATCAACAACGGTGATGAGGCTATCACTGAAATAGTCAATTTCCCTTTCAAAACTCAAATCACTTCACTTGCAGTCACCAATGGTGATGAGCCAGCAGTTGCATTGGGTACCGTTTCTGGTATAATCCAAATGATATATATCTCAGATACTACAAAACCTCAAAGATTGTTAAAATGGCATATAGGACAAGTGAAAAGTATAAGTTTCAACCATGATGATACTTATCTAATATCTGGTGGTTTGGAAAAAGTCTTGGTGTTTTGGCATCTTGATACTGATAAGCAGCAATTTTTACCAAGATTATCCGGTTCTATAAGCAAGATAGTTTTGGAAGAATCTAATGAAGATCTTTATGGTATATATACACAGTTGAACGAAGATGATGATTATGAATACATAATCTTAAGTGCTGTTGATTTGGTTTCAAGATTGAACGTTAATGGAATTAGAGCCAATTTTGCATCTTCAATTGATCATATCGACAAGGATAAGAAGAAATTCATTAAACAACAGATGCCAATCAATGAAGAAACTTTCACAAAAATTAAACATGATTACACAGCTGATTTCAAGATCCATGAAAGCTCGAAACTCCTTTACCTTGCATATGGTTCCTATTTACAAGCTTATGATGCATTAAAAAATGATCAAGCTTTTGTTACCACCATTGTGCCAACTATTCAAGCTGGTAAAGTTAAGAGTGAAACTCTAATTCAAGACCCAACCATTGAATTATTTTCTTTCTCTTCTGATGGAAAATGGATGTGTACTTTTGATTCTTTACCAACACCTGAACTAGATGGTTTATTATCTGAAAATGATATAAAATATTCCTTAAAATTCTGGATATATGTGGATAACGTCAACGGTAAAAATCTTGAACAAGGACACTGGGAGTTATCAACAAAGATTATTGATCCTCACGGTTCAGGCGTTCCAATAATGGATATCAAACCTGCTCCAACCTCATTCCATGATGGTCTTGCATTCGTTACTGTTGATAATAAGGGAAGTTTGAGATTATGGAGACCAAGAATTCCAAAGGAGATTTACAACAAAATCGGTAAGATTACATCCAACAAAAAATTACAACAAACAGCCTGGACTTTGAGAAAAATCAGAAAAGGTAGTGGTAAATTTGAAACCAATGCCATTAGTGTTGCATTTTCCCAAGATGCTTCGATTATTGCTTTGGGTCAAGAAACTTTGGTTACTTTGGTTGATACAAATACATTTGAAGATTTGGAAAACCTACCATTACCATCATTGGCTGGTTCAAGAATAAGATCTTTGGATATCGTTGACAACAACTTGATAATCGTTGCTAAAAACAGATTAGTTTCACTAAACCTTTTAACTTTCAAAATTGATGAATTGGCAGTTAAAGTCAACACTCCACTTGGTGCTAAGAACTTGATAGCTGTGGATCATGATAGAAGCTTGTTGTGCTTCTGTGTTAATTATTATACTAAAACTTATGCGTTAAGATCAAGAGTGTTTGTCTTTTCTCCAGATGAACTCAAGCCAGTGTATATAGGAGATCATGCATCTGCCATCTCTTCTGTTAGATACTCGTCTGCACATTCCGCATTTGTCATTTTGGATTCCCAATCAAACATTGGATTTTTATCATGCTTAGCGGGAAGTAAACTCTCTCAAGAAGAATCAGAAGAGGACAAGGCATTCGAAATTAATACTTTATTATCGAATGCTAAACAGATGGCAAGCATCAGAAAATCTTCGAGTAATGATGTTGATGAAGATCTTGATACCTATATGGATGATGAGTTGAGTCATAAACTATTGAGTGCAAGTATATTTGAACCTATCCTTGAAAATTTGGAAGGCTTACCAGTGGAAGCTTTGTTCGACAGAGTCATGCGTATAATCTGAGTTGAGTGGTAATTTTTATTTACATTTGTAATGAGATCATATCATAGAATATATATGTGAGAAAAACACTCTATTGGTAATTGTATTCTGTACAACACCGTATTCGCAAAAATCAAAGAAAAGCTTTACAAACCCCCTTTCTCGGTTTTTTGGGGAACAGTATCCCACTTTCATGTTGCTAATCTACCCTTCTATGTTTTCTTCTGCTCATGACTATACATTCACAGTTAATGAATCATGTTTTTCTGTACCATCAGTGTTTCTTATTGTCAACTAGTTGATAACAATTATTGGTTTATGGTAGCTAATAATCCAATTCACTAAGATTATAAATGTAATATCTGCTCTTTTTTGGAAGATATCAATAATACGAAGATTACCAGGTGCTGAAACTTTGGAGAAAAAACAACTAAGAGTAGGATACCTAAACACTTCTTCTTTTATTCAGTCTTTGTACAGTATTTTTAACAAGGCAATATCTCTTCAATTGCCTCTGCTCTATGTTCAAAACTTCTTATCAGTCTGAAAACTGGCAAAGTATAGGGTGCCACCAAAGACAGTTGATAACCGCACGACTCGCACCGGGAAATGAAAAAAAGGCTCTCGTGATTAAAATCACACAATCAGATATAATTTACTATGACAGTTCATTCCCTCATCCTTTCAAATCTACCAAATTTGAACAATATATATAACTCACACCATGTTTGGAACAAAGAAATTTAGATCAAAGAGTCAACAACAACAATATGAGAAGACGTTCATGGGAGCATACTCGAAACTAGTCAAGAAGAACCATTTCCTATTTCTTGGATTACCAATGATGGGCTCAGTTGCAATTGGATCAGTGCTACTTTCAAACTTCACCGCTTTGAGATATGAAAGAAGAGATGCTAAGGTTACAGAGTTGGATGAAGATGAAGCATTGTCTTTGGCTACTCAAAAGAGAAGAAAAGTTGATCTGAAAGAGGAATACTACAAGCTACAAGGTATAATGGATGCTAATGAAGACTGGGAACCAAAGAGAGTTCCAAGACTCAAAGGTGAGTCTGAAAATGTTTGGTAATTTCCAATCCTCCGTTGGGTTTTTGTCTTCTGTGGTTGATTCTTCCGGGTTAGAAGGAAGGGTGCAATCAGATGTATATAGTCTTTTTTTCAAACTCATTTTTGTTCATTTTTGTTGGCTTGGTTTGGATTACAATGAGAATGATTTCAAACGCTGCCTCATATCAAGAACGTCATTCATGAACTGCATATTATTTATTCGTTTCGTTTCTAGTGTTGTGTCACACTTTTTTCCAAGTATTCTTGTTGTAAATAGCACTCAAAAATATGGTCTTATGGTACATTTACTTATTCTTAAATTTGATTCTACTCCTAGAAAGTAAAAAGAGAACTGACTGGAACTGGAAATGGTTATATTATCTTGAATATTTGCCATATCGGTATTTGCAGTGCCTGTAATATCCGTTCCAACTGCATGACAAGCACGTGCACCTATCTGTACAAGAAATCGGGATATTTAGATCACTGATGTAATTCACTGCCTCATGAATCTTGGATGCACAGTCAAATAGTAAGAAGTGTTGAAACTTTCTATCAAAATCTTACTTAACTAGGAGAGTTGATAGTCAAAAAGCATATGATTTCTCAAAATTCTAGTGATTACGGGCTGCAACTTAATGCTTCATAACAAAGATAAAGGATCGCAATAACACAAATGCCTGCAGCCGATATAAGTTTGAGTGAGACGTCACAACTACGGACCAATGATGGATTCACTATACATAAAAAGGTCCAGCTTATCATAATCAGAGTGATAATTCTGATTCTATTTGTTACCTTGATTATCTATTCCATTCCGTTTCAAACTGATCATTTGGTTGTAGAATTGGACAAACAATTGGAAAACAGTACTATCATCCACTATCCCGTAGTTGACACAGCATTTTCATCTTTAGATATGGTGTTTGACGCAAGAAGCGGTACTAACAACGGTATCTACAATTCTTCAACTGTTTCAGATGATGCTTATGGTATTTACAACTTTTGTAACGAACCACATGTTGCTAGAAAGATTTACATTGTTGCTGATAGCGATTACAAACTTGAGTACGTTGAAGTTGTCCATAGACACCACAAACGAACAGTGTATGCGTCCAATGCTTTTCCGAAAGAGGATATAGATCTTTACTGTTCAAATTCAACTGCCAATTATGGTGTCAAATATAATGGGCTTGATGGTACGAATATCAACTGGACTCCATACTTGGATGCGAACAACCCGTTTTCAAGAAAGGCTGCTTACCACAAGAGCACATGCCAGCTACCTCAAGTGACAAGCGAAGGATTACAGGATGCGTTTCAGCATGGACTGGATCTTTTTGACATTTACTCGAGTTTATTGGACTTTTTACCAGTTGATTATTCAAGTGAGTTGGCAAAGTTTAGAGTCACCAATAATGTCATCACTTCTCAGGTGGCTTCATCTGTGATCAAAGCAATGTATCCTCTTGAATCATCGGTAGATACAATGGTTCAAATCAATGGATATGACTCGCTTGAACCTAGCTACACTTGCCACTACGCAGATAAGGTTTATAACGCTATCAGATCCACTGATGTTTGGAACGATCATTTGAGTAGATCCAGAAATCTTTTCAACCAACTAGATGAAATTACAGGGATCGACCCAACAGAGGATCAATGGCACACATCAATAGATCACTATTTTGACAATCTTGCATTTCGAATATGCCATAATTACAAACTCCCCTGTGATGTAAAAGATCATACGAGCTGTATAACCATGGATCAGGCAGAACAAGTTTTTAGACTTGGAGATTGGGAATATAACTACATGTACAGAGTCAATGAGAATTCCACTCGGTATGCAGCAACGAGATACGGTGCGTTTTTCTACGAATTGAAACATAGATTATTGGATGCATCAACTGGTACTTCAGTTGTCAAATACTTCCATAACGTTGCTCATGATGGCTCGATAGCATCCATTTTATCATTTTTGAACGTTGAGTATATGAGATGGCCGGGGATGGGGTCGGAAGTTGTGTTTGAACTGTTCAGTAGACAAGAGAAGTACTTTGTTAGAATATTGCACTCCGGCAAAGTGGTAAAGACCACTAGTCCACTTGAAATTCTCAATATGGTACCATTGGATGAATTTATCGGCTACGTTGACCAGATGGTTGGAAGCAATGGGGAGCTTCTTGCTTCGTTGTGTGATCTGTAACAGCGACGCGAAACTCGCTTATGATTTTCTTGTTTTTGTTTTTGTTTTCTTTTGAATTTATTTTCCTTATTCTCTTGCTCTATTTGATCACATTTCCTACCATACCAACACGGATATTTGGCATAACTTATTCTAATCTGAAAAACACAATCCACACTTGATAAATGCCTCCAAGAAGAAGAAGTCCTAGAAAAAAGGCAGTTACCGAGCAACCTGCAACGAGTCCAGGCCAGGACCCACCACAGCCAACAGAAACAACAAACATCCTCCAAAGTCCAACATCCACCACATCATATCCAAAAGGAAAACCGACAGAACATATATCTACCGAGATACAGCAACAGGAAAAGGAATCCGAGGAATTTAAACCGGTCTTGCACAGTAATGACATAGTATTGGCTGCGGACCAAGACACTACGATAGAACAGGCCTCATCGCCAGAGAGATCAGTGATTTTACCCACACGCACAAGTACAACTTCCAATTTGAAAAGAATAAGAGAGGATGAAGAAGTTTTGGAAAGAGAACTTCCCGTAACTCCAAAGACCCCAAAAGTGTTACCTCCTCAAGGACGGTTTGGTGCCCCTTCTAAATTCTTGTCAACCCCAGGTGGTAGTTCATCGTCCAATAATGAATTCAAGTTACCTTCTGAAAGTACGATCAGTCAGTTGTTCCAGAGAAAGGATCTGAAGAATTTGACAAGTTTACTACATGATGTCTCGAACAATAAAACAGAGAGACTTTTCCAGGATTATAAGAAAGTTTCGGAGAGAAAGCAAGCAGCTGCAGATGCATTGGTTACCAGTTTAACAAAGGAAAATGCAGCATTGAAAACCAGTATGAAGAGTTTGAAATCCCAAAAGCAGAATCCAAAAGAGATTGATGGTTTGAAGAAAGAAATAGAACAGTTGAAGAAAGATAAATCAAAATTACAAAATGAAAATAAAGAGCTAAAGACCAAGTTTAATTCAAGTGAATCCAATATAGATGAAGTTGTGAATGGTATTGATCTATGCAATACGAAGCTGGAGATACTTGAATTATTGACCAAAGCAACATGCTTTGAATTTGATGAGGATGACGAAAGTTTGGTTTTTAGTATGAAGCAAGCAGGAGAAGTTGGAACATTGAACTATCAGTTGATCATAAGTAAAGTTGGTGGTAGTGAGATAGTATATATGCCGCTTTTGAAAGAGTCTGCAGATGAGGTTAAGTTGCTTGAGAAAGTGTTGCCTGATTACTTGTTGGATAATTTGAGTTTCCC
>JAJMFV010000291.1:0-103413 GCA_030568425.1 Ambrosiozyma llanquihuensis | reverse complement strand
AAGATGTTTACAAGATTGGTGGTATTGGTACTGTTCCAGTCGGTAGAGTTGAAACCGGTGTTATCAAGGCCGGTATGGTTGTCACTTTTGCCCCAGCTGGTGTCACCACTGAAGTCAAGTCCGTTGAAATGCATCATGAAACTTTAGTTGAAGGTCTTCCAGGTGATAACGTTGGTTTCAACGTTAAGAACGTTTCCGTCAAGGAAATTAGAAGAGGTAACGTTTGTGGTGACTCCAAGAACGATCCACCAAAGGGTGCTGATTCTTTCAATGCTCAAGTTATTATCTTGAACCATCCAGGTCAAATTTCTGCTGGTTACTCTCCAGTCTTAGATTGTCACACTGCCCATATTGCTTGTAAGTTTGATACCTTATTAGAAAAGATTGACAGAAGAACTGGTAAGAAGATGGAAGACTTACCAAAGTTCGTCAAGTCTGGTGATGCTGCTATCGTCAAGATGATCCCAACCAAGCCAATGTGTGTTGAAGCTTTCACTGACTACCCACCATTAGGTAGATTCGCTGTTAGAGATATGAGACAAACCGTTGCCGTTGGTGTCATTAAGTCTGTTGAAAAATCTGACAAGACTGGTAAGGTTACCAAGGCTGCTGTCAAGGCCGTCAAGAAATAATTTTAAGGAAATGAATAAAATTGAGAATGTTCAATAATAATCCCATTTAATTTTGTAACTTAAGTTTTTTTTATATCATCATAATATTATATTTATATATATTTTGTCCTTATCATTCATCTCTGTCTTTCTATAATAGCCTTTTCTTGTTCACGAGAAATATTTATCAGTTATTGTTTTTAAAGCTCTATTCATAGTAATAGTATCTGTAAGCATCCACTGGGTTATCCAATGCATCTCATCTCTGCACAGCAAGCTGGTCTTTCTTACCCGTTCATACGCGCAACATCCTGGTGGAGATCACCGCGGATTCTTATCAGGCTCAAAATTCTGTGGGTCGATCCATGGGTCAATCAATGGCCTTCTGTTTGTCAAGCTGCAATGACCCACACTGTAGTGCATGTTTTTTTTTCTTTCTTGATTGTGTGTGCAAAATTTGACCAGTTTTTAAGTGTAGCTTCGTATATACACCACTTTAGAATAAACTTAACTGAATATTGATTAAATTCGGGTTTTAATATCGTTGCTCATACTCATTTACAAAAACATGTCCAGTCCAGTTGATAATCCATTAGAGGTGGTTGATGTTTCCGAAATCAACCAGGAAACAGCCGAAAAAGTGCTCCATGCTGCATCAACACAGGGTTTCTTATTATTAGAAGGCCATGGGTTTTCACAAGAAGAAGTGGACAGTTTATTCAACTTATCTAAAGATTTCTTCAACTTGCCATACTCTGAGAAAAGTCAGTTTCCAATAGACGAATCAAATAGAGGTTACACTGGTGTTGGTGTTGAAAACTTGGAAGAGGACGAGTTGGACAAGACCGTGGGTGATCCTAAAGAAGCTTTCAATTTTGCCAATTTGAATCTTGAAAACGGTAAGGCTGATCAAGTCTTGCCTGATATTTTCAAGACTGAAACCAATTCAGAATTGGTTGAGTCTACGATCGTTAGATTAAGAGTGATCTTGCATAGAGTCTTGGTTCTTTTGGCAAAAGGTTTGGAAATAGATAGCCAGTATGGTGGTTCTGAGTGGTTTACCGAGAGACATAACCCTGCTGCTGAAAGTGGTTCTGCTTTTAGACTACTACATTATCCAAATCCAGTTAAGGAAGGTATGACTGAAGAAGAGAAAGCTAAAGTTGGAGAGATTAACGTTGCTGGTGCACACACTGATTACGGATGTGTCACTTTGTTGTTTCAAAGAAAGGATGAAGACGGGTTGGAGATTTTCTCACCAGTTACTAAGAAATGGACACCTGCTCCATACGTTCCAGCTTCTGAAAAGTTCCAAAAATTAGGCCAGGCTCCACCATTGGTTGTTAACATTGCTGATCAGTTATGCTACTGGACCAATGGTTTATTAAAGTCAACTATACATAGAGTCAGATTCCCAAGTAAGTTGTTGCATACCGGTAAAGATAGATACTCTATTGTTTTCTTTGCACATCCAGCTGACGATACTTTGCTAGAACCTGTTCCTGCTGAAAAAGTCAACTCGATTCAAGGAAGAGGTGCTGCCCACTATCTTGCTAAACATGGAAAATCAATAACTTCTAGAGAACATTTGGATAGAAGATTGGCCAGTACTTATGGTTGGGGTAAGTATTAGTTGGTGATTTATGATGATTTCCATTTCCTTCTTCTTTTTCCATCTGTTAATAATATTCGTTTATTTGAAACTTCAGGTTTTTGCAATTCTGAAATGTGAGTCCCTCGTATAACTTATTTAATGACTTTACTAGCCCTTCTATGTGACTGGCACACATGACAATATTTTATTTTCACATCAGCCAGCCTAATACCCAACCGTACTATAGTTGTATTCTACTACAGCCAGCAGATCTCTGAAATTCCATTTGTAACTGTGATTGTAATAGTGAAAAACACGAACAAGTTGAATTTGTCGCACAAATTTGCGCCGCGTTGTTTTTGTTTGTCTCAGAATTGCACCAAACAGAAGAGAAACAGAAACAATCACGTCTACTTCCCCAGATTGTTCACCCATCTAAGACCTGTGCATACAACAAAGAAGGGATATAACATCAATCAAGAAATCTAAACTTATCAGTTTTCCCTTTCGTTGTCCTACCACACTTACAATGGACTTCGATGACCACACGCAAATCAAAAAGCCAAACCTATTCAAAAAAGTTTGGAGCTCCATTTCGGGTATTGGATCGGATACAACAAGCCTTAACAGCACCAAAATATTACAAGACTATGATCATCGAGGATCTATGAAGTCATATGACTCGTTATACGGACGGAATAATTCAGGTCTGGGATCCAGCCACAACTATGAAGCCTTTGATTATAGTGGCTTCAACGACGATGATGACGATGATGATGATCTACCATTCGAAGATACTATGAGTCAGTTCAGTTCAGGAAGTAGGATGAGTTCTCCTTTCATTCCGCATATGACTCCAACGCGTCGTAATTATAGTCATTTTGAACAAAGAACCTATGAACCTATAAGAGACGACCCCGTGATTGATGATACATTGAAGATAATTAACCAGTCAGTGGCCAGATGGAGACTCAACCCTGGTACTATCAACACAGCTGTAACTGGGAAATTTCCAGAGAGTCCTCCTGTTCAGTTCAGCAAGGACAATCTGAACCAGCTGATACAGCGAGTTGAAACAAATAATAGAAAAATCAAGGAGTTGATCAACATTTCACGTAATGTTGTGGATAAAGAGGATTATATGAAGTTGAAGTTACAGTTTAGCGAGTTGACAGGAAGCTACTCGAAGCTTAAACAAGAGTTCAAGATAGAGATGACAAATGCACAGAAAGTTGCCAAAGGTTATGAAAACTTACTTGTTGTTCACGACTCTTTGGAAAAAAAAGTTTCAGAGACAAAGCCGAGACATGCAGAGTTGGTTAAAGAGCTTGAGGTTTCCAATAGTAAATTACTCCAGGAAAAGATACAACTCGAATCTGAGATTCTGAAGCTCAAAACTTCGAATGCAAAGTTACGCAAGACTTCAATTGGGTTGTACGACGAAACAGCAGATTATAAGAGGGTCCAGTACGATCAATTAAGAAAGGATTACCTGATACAGAACGAGGAAATCAAGAAGCTTAAAGAAGAGAATGCAAACCTCAAGTCCAAGAAAAGTGTTGAAGATATTGAGCAGGATGAAGTTCCAGCTGCAAGTGCTTTCACGAGTGGTAATAGTTTCAGACCATTTTCAACGTATGGAAGGAAGCTGTACGGACTAGGCTTAGAGAATATAAATGGTAAAGAATCCAAACAAAACCACTCCGATGATGGCGATGACGACAACCCTGAGAATACGATCAATCAATTGCTGAAGATTTACCCAGACAAAAAAATCTCAGCAGTTGATATTGGAATCAGCTATCCTAAAGTGCGGTCTCGGATGCACTAAGTATAATAGTATACATGTAATTTTAGTTAATAAACAACACCTCAAACCATATGAAGCCGGATTAGCAGATCTGCAGGTCTAGATTAAGCACTCCCCACACACACAAACCACTAAACCCGCCGCGAGTCTATATCAAAATGGCTTTTTTGGTGCAGATTAAATCCGTTATTTTCAACACTGGACGGGCCCCGTTTCTTACTCCCCAAAACTGAAGCCAGCCCATCGGAGATCATTACAGCAATGCCATCGACCGATTCAAATATTACTATCGAGCAAATGAGTGACCCCCTGAGAATTGAACAGTTTGAAAAACCTGTGGAATTTGAATTAAACGAGAAGGCGTATTCCTCATTCAACAAGACACAATCCATTGGCATCGAAGTGCGAAATCTGTCCATTGGTTCAGTGAAGTCCTCATCTGATGATAAGAACAGGTCAATGTTCGATAAGCTGATGGGAAAAAGGAAAACCGGGAATAAAAAAGGTGATGATGTTGATATTGAAGTGAATGACCATTTCAAAACCATCCTACATCCAATGTCATTCAATATTCCTAAAGATACATTGACTTGTATTATTGGTGGGTCGGGAAGTGGTAAGACCACGTTATTGAATTCATTGGCCAATAAACATTTTGGTAAATCTTCGCTATATAAATCAGGTGATATATCCTACAAGCTTGATGATGGGAGTGTTCATTATGATTTGAAAAAAGTTAGAAATGCGTACGTTATACAGCAGGATATACTGATTCCAACGTTGACTTGTCTTGAAACTCTGTTGTTTGCAATAGAGTTGAAATTATCCAGTTCTACCACCCATGAGCAAAGGGTTCAACTTGTGAGTGAAATCATACTTGAACTAGGGTTGAAAGATTGTAAGGATACGTTGGTTGGTGATAAGAGAAACAAGGGGTTAAGTGGTGGTGAGAAGAGAAGACTTAGTGTTGGTTTACAATTAATCTCCAATCCTTCGATATTGTTTCTAGATGAACCAACTACTGGGCTAGATAGTTATAATGCATACTTACTATGCTTGTCATTGAAAAAATTAGCTCGAAGTTTGGGTAAGACTATCATTATGAGCATCCATCAGCCAAGAGCTGATATTTTCAGGCTCTTTGATAGGGTTTTGATATTATCTAAAGGAAGCTTGTGTTTTGGTGATTCTTATGAGAATATATTTGAATATTTTTCAAGCATTGGGTATCGCATACCTGAAGTCAACACCAACCCTGCTGATTACTTGATCGATTTGACGAGTGTTGATACTAGAACATTTGAAAAGGAGGAAAGCACAAAAAAAGTTGTGTTCAGTATCATTGACCAATGGAAACTACAAATGCAGAAAATAGCAAGCTCAGAGAGCTTGGAGGAAGACAAACTCAACTCCATCGACGAAGTTGAAATTGGCTCCAATAATGCCAATATGCAGGACATTCGTAAGGCTCCTCTGCTCACTGAGATCAAAATATTGGTTAAAAGAAACTTAAAACTACAAATGAGAGATCCAATAGGCTATTTTGCAGTAATAGTTGAAGCTGTGTTTATGGGATTGATGACCGGGTGGTTATTCTTTAAGCCAGGTTCGGACTTAGTTGGTATTAGGTCTATGGAAGCTTCATTATATATAGCTTGCTCTTTGCAGTGTTACCTTTTCTTGCTATTTGAAGCCTATCGTTTATGCTTGTTGGATCTAAAAATCTACGATAGAGAAAGATCTGAAGGAAGTGTTTCAGCTGCTGGATTTATGATTGCAAGAAGAATAAGTAAGTTTATCACGGAAGATTTGATTGTGCCTTTAATCTACTCGGTGATTACTTATTTTATGCTTGGTCTAAGAACAGACTCAGCTAAATACTTTTGGAAGTATTTTGCAGGAAATTTGGTGTTCCATCTAAACACCATGGCTGTTGGTATGTTTTCAGCGGCACTTAGCCGAGATGTGGCTATCGCAACGTTGATTTGCAATTTGAACTTTACTTTTCAGAGTATGACAAATGGATTTTTCTTGAATGCAAAGCAAATGCCGGTGTATGTCAGATGGTCCAAGTATGTGGCATACTTATGGTATTCATTTGGATATTTACTCAGCAATGAATTCACTGGTTTCAAAGGTGATTGTTTCAAAGAATACACCAACGATCCTGATGTTGACTCCATATGCGAAGCATATACCGGTAAATACATCATCAATAATATGGGCTACTGGGAAAATTGGGACGCTTTACCTATTTGTGTTGTGCTAGCATTTTGTATAGGGACCTATTTGGCTGCTGGTGTTATTTTGAAGCTTAAGCCAGTTGATATCACCATGGGTAAAGAAATTTCATCAAAAGAGCAAGTTGATAATAGAGTCATATACGAGAATGCTCTTTTCCACTCCGATTCGCATAATAACGCCATCAACGAAGTTGTCAATGTTACGATCAAAAACATCTGTCTATCTGTCTCTAATAGATTGAAGAAATCCAAAAAGGATATCCTGCTCAATGTTAACGCTCGATTCGATGCTGGTAAATTGAATATCATCATGGGCCCATCGGGATCAGGCAAAACGTCGCTCTTGAATCTTATCAGTGGAAGATTATCATCAACTCCCGTCACCAGGTATATTTCTTCAGGCAGTATATATTTGAACAATTATGAAGTTGACGATTATCATATTGTGCGACCAATTTGTTCTTATGTGATTCAAGATGATGATCATCTATTGCCTTCTTTAACGGTGAAAGAGACCCTAAGGTATGCTGCCAGGTTACGACTAAGTAAGACTAAACAGTCACTTGCTGAAAATTATCAGTTGGTAGATAATATTATATTACAAATGGGTCTCAAAGATTGTGCGAATACTTTGGTAGGAAATGAATTGTTGAAAGGTATATCCGGAGGTGAGAAAAGAAGACTTTCAATTGCTATTCAATTGATTTCTTCCCCAAAGATATTGATCTTGGACGAACCTACTTCTGGTTTGGATTCATTCACTGCCGAATCAATTATTGATTGCCTTGAAATACTAGCTAACAATGGAACCACCGTGATTATGACAATTCATCAACCTAGATCATTGAACAGATTTGGAACAATATTACTTTTAGCCAAGGGAGGTCAAGTTGCATACTATGGTACAAAGGAGAACATGATTACCAATTTTGAAAGCATAGGTTTTACCATTCCGAAATTCACTAACCTTGCTGACTATTTTATCGATAACATTTCGTATAATACTTCAAACGCTGAAATCGAAGTGAGCACCAGAGAAAGAGTGAACCGTATCGTGGACCATTGGAAAACTCACGGTCCTCAATTCATCATGACTGACTCGTCACAGATAGTCAGTAAGCAAGAATTGAGGGAAAGATTCCATTCTTTCATCAGAGAACCTGCAAACTTTTGGGTGGGAGTGACAACTTTGACACAAAGACAATGGGTGGGACTTGTCCGTGATATGAATATATTGGTTGCAAGATGTACTCAAGTTATTGGTATGGGTGTCATTCTTTCATTGTTTTTTGCCAGACTTAAACATAACAACACAAGTGTTCAGAATAGACTTGGTTTGATTCAGCAGACAACATCGCTTTATTTCACGGGAATGTTGAACAATATGGCTGGGTATCCAAGAGAAAGAGATTACTTTTATGATGAGTTCAGTGATGATGTTGTTAGATTGGATTCATTTTTCATCAGTTACCTCATAATAGAGATCCCTTTTGAAATTATGAGTTGCATAGTATTTGCCGTGTTTTACATGTTTGTAATCGGACTCCAATACGATGTGGGATTATTTTTTGCAATGACATATGCTTGCACTTTGATTGTCAATGCCGGCGAATCTTTGGGAATATCGTTTAACACTATTTTTGATCACCCTGGATTTGCTTTGACCATCATTTCTATCTTTTGCTCAATCGGAGTTGGAATGGCAGGGCTACTTGCAATGACTTTGGGTGGATTTCTTAAAGCAATGAATTATTTATCTCCTGCACATTACTGCGTTATGATTATTGCTAATCTGGTGCTAACAGAAGACCTAAAATTATACTGCAATAGCGATGAGATTCTATCAGATGGTTCCTGTACGTTCACAACTGGGAAAGATGTGTTGGATTCCTATGGTCTCAAAGTGAATATGAAAATGTACTTTTGCTTGATTGCTTTGATGGCCATTGTTCATAGAGTGATATCGTACCTGTTTTTGAAAACTAAGCTTACAAGAATCAGTATTACGAAGTTCAAGAAATCACACTAAGCCCTTGAGCAACGATTTCGAAACATTTTTTCATTTTTTCATTTCTTATGTATATACTTTTTGGTAACTTTTCTTGTATTATTCGAATCAAGTATTCTGTGACAATCGTTGGACCAACACCTTATTGACTTTTGTATTGAAACTTTTGGTCTGCCAAGGATATCTCTTGGATTTTGAGGGACGCTGCCACCACATAACACTCAGAGCTTAATGGGCTAAACGAAAGAGCTGAATTTCCTCATGTAGTACTATTCAGAAAGTAACAAAATCTACAAGAATAGGAATAGGAATAGGACCGGACACGAACACGAAACGGAGCACCGCCACATATTATACAGTGGCGCAGATGCAGTGGTGTTTTGTTGTTGTTGAAGTGTTCAGATCTTACCAGTTCAACTGATCCCCGTCTCGTTCACCTAATTCCAGTGGAAGCAGTACTATATCAATCGACAGCCAAAAATGAAACCAGCTAGCTTCATTCTTCTTGCTTTCTGCTCCCTTTTGGTGACTGCTCAAGACTCGTTGGCGGAACAGTTTATCGAGAGCGATGACATACCAAATACCACACCCGAAGATGTGGTAACTGAATCTGCTTCAACGCAATCCCCTGAAATCATACCAGAAGAACTGACACAAAAGAAACCTTCTGTGGTGGTGACATATCCATACAAGGAAGTCTTGAATTTCAAACCGCTAGAAAGAAACAATTTGCTGGCTTCTTTCAATTTCGAGATGAACTCCTCTCAAATATCATTATACCCACAACAGGATGAGGTGAATCATTACTCCTCATTTTCGAAACTGTTTGGTCCAATCTTACAATCAACACATACAAGAGAATTGCATTTGAGGTTCAGTCAAGGTTGGTATGACTCACAAACATACGGGAAACTAATCGAAGATGGTGAAATCAGTGGAGGAACGGGTGTGGAGCTCTGGGCTCTGATAGAAGGTGAACATAAAGAAAATGCATTTGACAGTTGGATAAAACTATCCAACTCTCTCTCTGGATTGTTTTGTGCATCCTTGAATTTTATTGATTCGTCGTCAACTACGTACCCTGCTACGCTCTTCAAACCAAAAAGTTCACTAATAGATACAGTTGAACTAGAAAATGATCTTTTCCTCTTGAGAAGCTCGTTGCCTAGAGAACCAGTCTGCACTGAAAACTTGACCCCATTTTTGAAACTTTTACCTACTAGGGGAAAGGCTGGTATCTCGTCGCTACTAACCGGCCACAAAGTGTTTAACTCGCAATGGTCCTCCATGTCCATTGATATCACAACAGAGTGCGATATAGATGGACACTGTTACTACAATATGAAACAGTCTATCAACTTGATTTTGAATGTTCCGGAAGTTTTGGAAAGAAATAGTATGCCAATTCCTAAACCTACCCCTGGTTCTGAATTGAGATGTGACATGACCAAGAAATTTGATGTTTTCCATTGTTTCCCATTAGGAGAAAAAACCGAATGGAATTACGATTTGAATGATTTGTTTGGTAAAGAGATTCAAGGAGGTGTCTTGTTCTCCCCTGAACATGCCAAAATATGCGCCAATATCAACAGCGAATCATGGAAACTTGACGTACTCTCTAAGGGAGAGACTGTTGGGACTATTGATAGCCAACACTGTTTCGAGCTTACGGGTTCTGAACCATACGATATAAGCTTTACTGCTTCTGACTCCAAAGTTTTGAGTACCATTGAGCAACCTCCAATCTTTGCCTCCAGATCACTATCTGGGTATTCTCAAGACAGAGGTGGCTTTAGACTTGATTTGTTCAATCCTTCCGCTGATGTTGCCAAGGTTGTAATCTTTGAGTCCCTACCGTGGTTTATGCGTATTTATTTGCACACCATCACTATATCTTTGAATAATTCCGAGACTTACAAAATCTCAGATGATTCAGATGTTATTAATGAAATAATCTACAATCCATCGATCGATAGAGTCAGACCAAGCCATTTAGAGCTTCTTGTGTCTATTCCAGCCCAAACAAAACTCAAAATTTCATTTGAATTCGATAAGGCTATGTTGTTATATGGTGAATATCCACCTGATGCAAACCATGGTTTTGAAATCTCTCCATCTGTGATTGCCTTGCTAGATGATGAAAGTAATGTTGTTTATACTTTAAGAACAACAACTTCATTGTTGACTTTGCCGACACCTGATTTTTCTATGCCTTATAATGTCATCATTCTAACCTCAACTGTGATGTCGTTAGCATTTGGTTCTATATTCAACTTGTTGGCTAAACGAACAGTCACCGAAGAAGAGGCCGAGTATCTCGTCTCGCAATCCCTTCTATCCAAAATCGTGGCAAAGATTAAGCAGAAGAAAAGTCTACTCAAAAATTTGATTAGAAGTAGAGGAAAGGGAGAGAAACATCTCTGATTTTTCGAGTTTTGATTACTATTTTACCTACCATCTCTTCATCAATGTTATGCATATAAGTTTTTATTTTTATTTCTAATTGTCGTTCACCGTTTTCATATTAATTAAATAGTCAAATACAGATTTAAAAAGGTGAGAAGATCTTTTAAACAACTCTATTAAATTTTATTCCGTACATTATTTTTTCTTACCGTCTCTATCATTCAATAGTTCGTTGATTTTACAAACTTTATCAACCAATCCACAAGCAACATAATTAAATCTAAACCAAGTTTCAAGCTTCTTCAATAAATCTTCCAATTGCCTACTAACACCACCATCCAATTCAGTTGATATCCTGCCTGAGTTCAAAGTCAGATTGAAAAACTCATCCCAAATTTCTTTCTGCCAGTATCTTCTGATAGGCTCGACCAATTTGATATTATCACCACTTGAATGAACAGCGATAAACTTTCCAAATAAAAGAGTATGGACTATATTGGCAAGTCCATAGTAATCTGGCTCGTAACGCCACGACTTGTTGTTGATCATCTCTGGACAATCCTGCTGATCGGTAGACATCAACTTTGATTTAAATCTAATATTTGATGGGAATAAAGTCAAGTCTATAGACCTACCATAATCAATCAAGATGAAATCATTATATGATGGTTTTCTGGTACTTGAAGTCTGAGAGAAGTCTAGCATACAGTTATCAGGTTTCAAATCACCATGTATTATACCTATTGAATGAAGCTCAAGAACTTGGCGAATCAATTGAATCGATATGTATATTATCAATGATTCATCAAGTTTTAAACTATGAGTTGAGCTTAAATTCACCAAGTCAAGAATCGTTCCTTGCTTCAAAAATGGTAAGACAAGAAATGATTCATCCTTGAACTTATAAAATGACTCAGCATGGATAAATTCATTCACCTTGGATCTTTTGAAGAGTTGCGATAAGATATAAAACTCCCATTCACTGGAAGGACTCTCAATTTTTATGGCATTCATTTGGCCATCTGGTTTCTCGCTCAAATAAACCGTGGCAAAGCCTCCCTCTCCAAGTTCTTTCGTAAGAGAGTACAGTTCATCGTCCAGCTGGATCATTGATTGTTTATGACCCATGATAGGTGCAGAATTAGGTTTGATAATTTTTTTAAGAGCCTTTAGTTTTTCAGATGTATTATTGGAAGTATTGTAAAGATTGTACGTTGATATCAAAGGGTTAAGCTTATTTATCAAACTCTTTTGTAACTCCGAGTCCAGTGGATCAATCAGCAATGGTTCATAAACTTCAGCCTGATGCAATGGCTCCTCCATAAAAGGGGAGCTCAACAGTTCCTCGTCTTCACGTGTATTTTGCTTGGAGGAAGCAACTGGAGTCTGAGGTGTAGAGAATGTCAATTCTTTAGTAGATGAGCTCTGTTTATTTAGTGGTTTGGTTATTGTTTCGGTAACGAAATCACTCAGCCCTCCTTCTAGCTCACTAACAGCATCATCCTCTACATCATCATGGTCTCTCAGAGGCTGGTTGAACATTTCAAACACGGCATTTTGAGCTTGCTTAGAATAAAACGTTAGCGTTGGTGAGTTTGTTAGCTTGCTAACTTCTGCATCATCATTCAATGCAATAACATCTGACATTTTTTTAGCAGGAGTTTTTTGAGGGGAAAAATCCATAGGTTGTTTTCTTTTATTTTGAATTACAATTTTCTTGTTTGAGCAATCAATACCTCTCATGCTAGCGAGAATCTCCCATTGGGTTCTAGGACGCGATCCATCGGAGGGTATAAACAACTCCAAGTTGAAATCGAGACGTTCAGTTCTTTTTCCGGGAAGTTCCACCAATGTGGTAACTGGAAACTTCATTTCACTGTCTTTAAAAACCGCAACTTTCTCCAGTAGAGGAATTCTTTTCACATTTGAAGGTATTATTTTCTGTCCGGTCCAAGAACCAGCTTTTATGGAATTCTCTTTTTTGGAGTTATTGATGGTATCCAAGTGATTCCAGATACCCGGAGAATCATTAGAAATGACAGTGCCGTCATTAAGCTTATTATCTTGATCCTTATATATCTGCAAAGAAGATTTCGAGGATGAAGCTGGTCTCGAAGCTCTAGAAAGTCCTGGTAATCCTCCTCCAGACGGATTACTCAGGGCGGTAAGTCTACTTTTGGTTGTAGTGGTACCCTCTGTATTCTCGTTTTCGAGCCTTCTGACTTTGAAAACCTCATAAGACTTCCTGAGACGATTGAGAGGTCTTGCCTCGTATTCAATTCCAGATATATATAACTCTTCAGCCCTTTTGAAGTCACCTTGAAGCTCCCAAAAATTAGCATAGTTTTCATAAAAAGTACTCAATTTGAGACCTATTTTCTTTTTGTATAAATATTGAAATATGTCTTTTGGAGAGTCACTGAAATTAATGTATTCAAGCCAAACCTTGAAGTACCGTATTTCATCTTTGTAGTAACTGTCATCTTTGAAATCATGCGTAATACGCTCAAGAAGTTGAATCAATCCAGAATCAGTGCTAGCACCAGCGGTATAGTTTTCATGTATCCATTTGAGATATTCCAAATAAGGCTCTATGGGATCATCTAGATCTTTTAGTTGTTCAGGATTTAATCTGTCTTCAAATTCTTTTCTAGAGATAGCCGAGACACGTTGTCTTTCAGTTCTCGGCATGGAAATAGTCTTGGACAAGGCTGACGCTGAACGACCTTGCTTCAGAGGCATGATGTTTTCCTTATCCTGTTCTATGATTGAAAAGTCTGTTGCTGAGTAGGACGTAGACGATTGAGGGGAAGGGGAAACCTTTTTTGCGGAACTCCCTTCCTCCAACAGAATATTGGCTCCGATATTCATGTCGACGCCTGTTATGATAATCGTTGACACCGATGCACAGGCTGGCAGGTGTCTCCAAAGATGCCTGTTTCACACTTCACTCTTCAAACCGTGTTTGTGTTTCTTTGTTTACAAGTTCCAGGTCGTGCCCGGCACAATGCCCGCCAACAGTGGCTGTGCAATTAATTCACATGCTGCACAGCCGAGTGTTGTTGCCTGTCTCCAAATTCACAAAAAGTGCAAACTGGAGAGATCCACACTGGTACCGTACCCTTAGCTACAAAGCTATCAAACACGGGGCCTCAATTTACGTATAGCACTACGGGTCTCTCATAAGTATATAGTCTCAGGCAACTTCTGACCCAAAACAGCTACAATCTACATTACCAGAAAGATAACTCCAGGGAAAGTACGCGTATCAATTGTCAATTATCACAATGCCTAGAGCCAAGAGAACCAAGCCAACCCCACGTCGGAACAAATCGGAGGATGCTGAAGATATCACTTCAAGCACTCCAGAACTATCAGCAATAGAAACAGTAACTGCAAGAAGAAGGACCAGGAAGTCCAGAAAAACACCTGCAATTGCCTCAAACGAAGACGGAGACACAATGATGGACCTTGATGACAATGATGATGATGAAGAAGCTTATGAACCAAACGAACCAGAGGCTGCAGATTCGGACGAATACATGCCGGTTGTCGATGATGAGGATTCCGGACTGGCTGCTGAATTATCATCAGTGATCATCACAACCCCAACTTCAACTCGAGGCCGTAAGAAAGGAGGCAAAAATAGACCCAAGGGTGTGATTGATAAAGAGAGGAAATATCAGTTGAAAGTAAAACCAAAAGCAAAAGCGATCATTAAAGAAGAAATCACTGAGAAGGTTGATGTAAGAGCTGATCAGACCGATACGATAATGAAGGAGTACATGCACGTATTAAACCCAATCGCTAAAACTAAACGTGATGCTCAAAAAACAACCCTTGCCAAGAGCTTAAATGCACCAGAATTGCTATTCCTGAGGTATCATGGATTAACAAAATATACCAAGAAGAGGGTGAAGTTACTCAACGACCGTCTGTATCATGATTTTGTTAATTTCAACGAAAGCGCAATTGATGATTCTGAGTTGAATAACAAAGACAGTATTCCTGAAATACCTGATGCAAGTTTGATACAGGTTAGCAAGCAGCAATTTGAAATTGATCTCCCTCTTATAAATACCCTATCTCTTAAGATCAATGATGACGAGAATGAGATTGAACTAAAGGGTAATTTCAAGCCAATTCCTTATCCAACAGACGAAACCTACAGAACAGGGTTTATCTTCAATTGCGGTGGATTGCCTCTGATTACTAGTTGGTTTGATAAAACCATTGATGGTAAGAAATATTTGTTTGTTTCGGTGTTTTCCCATGGGTCGCATTTTGAAAAACCAAGCGATTTGAAAATTGCAACTTTGAGTAAGCTAACATTATCATACAAAGATCCTTTCAATTCTGGACTTTTCATCTATGAATATGATACCGTTAGTGAAACTTTATCTCTTTTGCGAAAGCTTTATTTCAACAAGGGATCAATAACTAGAATGAAGTGGCTGCCTTGTACGGATCCGTCACTAGAGGAAAATTTACTTGCTTGTGTGTTTCAAGATGGATCTGCGGGGGTGATCAAGGTTGACAGAAAGTTTTTGAAAAGATCTGATGATGGCCACTTGTACTATAAACTAGCTAAATGTTCTATTGATTTGGTTGTTCCTGATTTCAAAATCTTTTCATTAGACTGGATTTCAAATAATCGTATTGTCTGTGGATTGAACGCAGGCTTTATTGCTGAAATTAACACTGAAAGTCCCGAAGCCCCCGTTTATATACACTCATTAGAAGCAGGAACAATCTACCAGCTCTCAACTACATACTCAAACAAGATGTTCGGGAACAAGGATGATCCGAAGCAACTGATTGCGTTTTTCTCATCCTATGATTTCTCTTATAACATGGTTGATTTGACTGATTTAAGTCTTCAGAATGAATGTGGTAAGTCGAGAAATGTGATAAGAGATACGGAATATTCTGCTTTATTAGATACGTTTATATTTTACGACACTTCAGAGAAAATCAAAGCGATAACAGCAAAGGAGAATTCAAATTGTGTTTCCTTTGATATGATGGATGAGAACATCAATAGTGTCGGGGTCTCCGACTACTCACATCTCGCATTGATAGGTCATGCTAATGGTGCTGTTCAACTGTTGAATTATTATAGAAGACTTCAACTAAGTGTAAGATCTAAATTCTCCAACCCCACTTCATTGAGAATTTTGAAACTTTCCAGAGTGGGATTGCAAGATGAGAATCAGTTCAATTTGAATTTGAAGTTCAAGATGAATACCTCAATTCCACATGGTAGCAGTTCGGATGATTCTACCTCTAACAGTGGGCCGACCCGATTGTTCGATAATGCAGTGTCTGTCATATCATGTGCATTGAATAATGAAAGTAAATTGGCGGGACTCATGTCATGCTCCTTCGGTAATGGGTTGGTCGTCGTTGAAAAACTAGCAACTACTAAAGCTGATGATAGTTGAGATGATTAATTTATGTTCTAATTAATTGTTACTTGGTTGTTCTTACTGCTTGTATAATTCCTTTTGTATAATACTATAATTTTTAATCACGAAAATGTGCAGTTTGTTTCTGTATATAACCTTACCAGTACACTGGAAACTCTGGATCTATTTCAGATGTCCATTTATTCAAACCACCTTTGATATCCCAAACATTTTCCAGACCGAATTGATCTTTTAATGCCTTTACGCTCAGTTGCGAATCTTTTCCAAATCTACAAATGACATAAATGTTCTGATCGTCATAATCTGGCAACATCTCCGATAAAGTCTTTGACTTTTTAAGTTTATCAAACGGAATATTAACAGAATGTTCAATATGCCCAATTTCAAACTGCTCCTTGGGACGAACATCAAGTAGTATTTCATCTTTAACCTGCATGATTTCCTTTAGTTTTTGAACGCTTATTCTTTCATCTTCCTTCAAGACATTGTAGTCGATGGACCCACACCAAACGTGATAATCCATTTCTCCATTTTCTATAGACTCTCTTGTGATTTCCCTTGTTTCAGAACAACAAACTTTACACTTATTTGATTTTCCCCTCATCTTGAAAGTCCTCAATGTTTGTAAAGGAGAATAACCAGAATACAAGCTCAAATATGGCTTGAAGTTATCATCTGTATAGAATCCACTGATCACTTTGATAGTTTCACAGGCCATCATGACACCAATCAAACCAATACATGGACCAATAACCCCACCATCAGAACATGAAGTAACTGAGTTGGGAGGAGGTGGAGTAGGATAGAAGCATCTATAACAAGGACCAGTAGTATTGAAATTCAAAATCGTAAGTTGACCTTCAGTTTTTAAACCAGAACCAGAAATGATAGTACGGTTCAACAGGACTGAAACATCATTGATTAGATATCTTGTGGCTGGATTATCAGTACAATCAAGCACATAATCGTACTTTCCAACGATTTCAAATGCATTCAAGTTGGTGATCGGCTCGGTGTAAGTTTCCAACTTGACATTTGGGTTCAACTTTTGTAACTTGAACTTTGCACTTTCACATTTGTACATTCCAACAGTGGTTGAATCATGAAGTACTTGTCTATGTAGATTTGTGATATCAACTATATCGTCATCGATGATACCAATTGTTCCAATTCCCGCTGCTGAAAGATATAGTAATGCTGGACATCCAAGGCCACCAGCTCCAATTACCAAAACTTTTGAGTCTTTTAGTCTTATTTGTGACTTCAAACCAAACTCAGGAACTTGCATTTGTCTACCATATCTTCTATATTCGTCAGGAGTAAGAGGCAGTGATGATTCAGATGTGGTTGTGGTTGTGGTTTTGACTGATTGGCTGTTGTTAGCTGTGACATTTGTCTCCGCCAAGAGCTTTGATTTCAAATCGAAATTTTCAAGCTCTAATAATCTTAGCCTTTCCACAAGCTGATCTTTAGTCAACTCCTCCATCTTTGTATATGCTACGCTGGTTCTGGATTACTCCAAGATGGGAAGGTGCAATCTTCAAAAGTTTCAGTCTCTTCTGATTTTGAATTCTTTTTGGATTCTTTTGCTCGACAACGAGAGCAGTTTGCTGTCGACATCAGAACCACGATGATTATCACCAAGACGATTTGATGCTGTTTTAATTATATTAGCAATGGATATTAAAACAAATAGATATTGATATATAAATATATAAATATACGGAAATTGAGAATGAAATCTGCATTATACTAGATGAGAACCGGTTCATGTACTATAGCCAAGTAGATCTCATACCAGTATAATTTACACAACTTTCTGCTTGACAAAGAATCCCTTCAAATAGGTTAATTGCCAAAAACAAGTACCTGCTAAGACAATAAGTTGAACAACTGTCCATTGCACACTACCAACATTGACGGACTCTGAAGTGTCTCTAAATAATGCTTCTCTCTCTCTGATCAGAGTTTGTTCCCTTCTAATGTCTTTCAACCTTCTGATAAGATCGTTTGTCTTTGAGGTCAAATAGTTGACATCACCTGTTCTCTTCGAGTCGACCAATGGAGTGGCATCTCCAATAACTAGATCAAAGAAGACTCTATGCTTGGATCTCTTTGACCAGTCGGTGTGTCTTGGAGTCAAACAAAACTTGTGTTCTCCAGAGTCCAACGAGGTGAACGTGAATTGCCCAATTGGCTGGTTCTTCTGAGTAACCACCCTGTGGTTGTTGTCAAAAGTCTCATCCACCGTTATTTCCATCTTCAAGTTTTCGGCCTCGGTGTAATCGTTCAATTTTGCATCCCATTGGTATGCTTCGTATTTGCCGACGGCGATGGTGTTCTTTGGGAGTTCCTCAAAGAAACATTTTGTCTCACCTGTCTCCACATAGAAGTGCAGTGCTCTGGTGAAAGAGATCAACAGAAATATAGATAGGATAGTTGCTCTCATGGGTTCTTCTTGTTGTCAAATCGCAGTACAGGTGGAAGGTTGGCAGATCACCGGCCCAGAAGCAACAACAGGTGCAAACAAAACACGATCAAAACTTGAACTTGTCTCAATCTCAAAATTGTCGATTTTCCAACAGGCGGCGCGAGATCTGTTTGGCGTTTCTGTTAAATTTGGCTACTCGATGTGTCGACATTGTATGATTACTAGTTATTATTATTATTATTATTATTAGTACAGTTGCAGAATATTCTATAGAGAATACAACGCTGGATGTATAAACAAGATCAATTAATTCTTGGACTTCTTTTTGATCTTTTTAACCAAGTCTCCTAACTTACCATGCTTATCGTCCTCTGAATCATGCTTTCTCTTTTTATTTCCACTCTTTTTGAGCTTCTTTTGAGATTCTTTCAATATGTTATCCATAACAGTAGTCTTCTTATATTCACTGTTGGTTGGATCAATGGCAAATCTGTGATCTTCAAAGATCTCATTGAATCTATCATCATTTTCACCAATATTGATATCGGTATCGATCTTAACGTCAGCTTGTTTTCCATTCTTTTGGGCTTTCTTACCTTTCTTTTTACTTTGCTTTTCACTCTTTATTATCTCCTTCAATGAGAAATGATCTTCATCCTTTGATATTTCATCCTTCATTAATAATTCCAGTTGTTTCTTGGATTTTTCATCAGCTTCAGTAGAGACAGTAGGCTTTCTTTTCTTATCTTTACCCTTTCTATCTTTATCCTTTTGATCACGTTTAGCCTGTTCTTGCTCTCTCTTAAGTTCCTTGACTCTCTCCTTTCTCTTCTTACGTCTTTCTCTTTCTTTATCTCTGTATGACAAAATCGTGCTCTTATCTTCACCTTCTTTACTCTTTTCTTCAACTTTATCGGTTAATCCAGGAGTGAATGTAATCTGCATATCAACATCACCTTCATCATCATCATTATCCATATCGAAAATATCAGTGTCTCCAACTTTGGTTGAACTGGACACCAAATTTTTATACTTGTTTTTCATATCCTCATCTTTTTCATCCTCACTTTCTTCTGAATCTGTTGCTAAATATGCTTTGAAGTCCATATCGTCAATTTCCTTTTGCGAAAACGCTCTCATTTGCATCTTTGCTCTATCTGCAGGAGTTTCATCCCAAGTTAATTTAACTTTAGAATGTTGCAATGCATCGGTTGTGAAATCGCTTGGCTTGTAACCTGAAAAGAGTTTTGAACAGCTGTCTCTTGCCTCATCTTCAAATTCCATATCTTCAGGAACGTATCTCAAGTCGAATATATTAGCTGTGGATTCGTACTCTGTTCCATCACAGTTCTCATAAATGGATTTAGATGTACTGACAGAGTCACATTTCACCACAGCATAGTAGTATCTTAATCTTTGTAACTGATAATGTCTTAATGCTTTGGAATTGTAATCGGCACCATCGTCTTCAGTATATAGTTTCTTTGTTGCTTTTTGTATATCCAAATCTTCATCCTCATCTGATTCATCATCATCTGATATATCATCTTTCTTTTGAGACTTGAACAGATCTCTTGAAGGACCTTCCAATTCTTCCTGTTGCATTCTTTGTTTACCAAACTCAGAAGGATAAATAGAAACATCGTATATCTTACCATCCTTAGGAACAAAACTTGAGAAAGTAGCGAATAAATCAGTTGAAGTAATATGATCCCAATCCAAATTGACCACTGCAAATGCAGAAGTTGGATCACCCTCTGGGGCGTTTTCTTCTTCGATTTCAAGACTATCCGAATCAACTTCCGCTTCTGAATCAACTTCCTCGCCTGAAGACTCATCTGTTGTGTCCATATCTGAACCCATACCAATACCTCTTGCTCTGTCCAATGCTGAAATCTCTTTGGAAATCTCATCATCATCATCAACCTCAGAATCTTCTTCTTCATCATCTTCAGGGTGTTCGATATCTTCGATATCTTCGGCTTCGGATTCCTCTTCTTCTTCAGATTCTTCCTCATCATCATCATCATCATCATTTTCTTCCTCAGCTTCATAAAATTTGTCAAAGGCGGTATTCTTATCTTCTTTTGTTATCTTCTTACCGTATTTATCCACTTTGGCCACGGACTTATTCAAGTTCATCTCCTCCTTAGAGAATCTATCATCGACCTGGACTTTTAGATCTTTGTTTTTAGGTGCTCTGAATCTTGGATCGCTGTAAACTTGAGCGAATCTTGGGTCCAAAGTGACCGGTTTAGTCTCCTTTTTGGACTGCTTGGAATTAAGTTTTGCCATTGTACTGCTGTAAAAGGTAATATGAAACTAGCGGTTATTTTTTTCCTGTCTGAGAATAAACCTTACTAGTTAAAGCACAGTTTAAAAAGGATTTAAATGAATATTTCACCAAAAAAGTGAAAAGAAAAAAATAATTAAAAAAATAGTCGCATCTGGCACAGCCGTATTGGTGAAGAGCCCGATGGAGAACACCTCTACACCATTGCGCGTGAGGGAGTGTGCAACTGATGCTCTCAAGCATGGAACACACTTGGGAGTACAAACTATCCAGCAGGTGAGCTAAATATGGAGGTTCAACGTTATCAAACTCGTCTTACTGGATGTGGCACTGGTGATCGGGTTCTAGGAATTTCAACTGAGGGAATCTCCAGAAAGGATTCATGGAAGCTATGACGAAATATTAGATCTTGATCTCCAAGCTTACCGTAGTTGTTTTGTGACTTGCTTCAACTAGATACTTACATGAATTGTGTTAATATACAGACACAAGTAGTATTTCACTGATTTCACTTGTTATAGTATCACTATAGTGGTTTATAAACCGTCTTGCTCTGCAGTAATTGGCACAAGAATGTGCACAATCAGACTGATATAGCACACAGGGCCACGTAACCAATTGTTACCCATTTCAATTTCTCGACAAAACAAATTGGAAAAGACTCTGAAGAAGTGCTGTCTGGTGCACTGCACATTCCTAATTGCAACCTCACATAAACTAACATATACATATAAATAAAGCATAATGGCATCTGTGGCAATATCGGATGATGACGACGGATCAGTGAGGGCTCCTACTGTCGAAAAGTCCCCAGAATTACACTCCTCTGAAGAAGAAGAAGAAGAGGAAGGAGACGATTTGTTTGGTGATGATTCAGATGAAGAACAACCAGTCACTGAAACAAAATCAAACTATAATGACATCGATGCAGCTGACGAAATTGATGATTTCATAGAAAAAGACGATGAAGAGAATGAGAGTGATAAAGCAGAAGTTGAAGAGGATATACAGAGGGCAGAATTGACTTTACCAAGACATCCAAGATCGCATATATCTACCAAAGATTATTATACTTTCAACCTTCCTAGATTTTTGTTTGTTGATCCTGAGCCCTTTGCACCATCTGTTTTTGAATCCCAACTATCTGAGTTTTTACAAGAAAATAAAGGAAGATCAAACAAAGAACTACAAGATTCCATAGAGTTCAAGAAACTAGAGTTATTGAATACCATCAGATGGAGATACGCCAAGACCGAAAGTGACGAGTTGTATAAACAGTCAAACACAAACATAGTGGAGTGGGAAGATGGATCAATGTCATTCAAGATCGGTAACGAATTCTTTGACATTAGACCAAAGACAAACGAAGATGAAATATTGGCATTCCAAGGAGGTCAAGTGTTAGTCTCCTCAGTGAATCTAAATAAATCAATTCAAGTTCTACCTTCTTCAACGAGCTCAAAAGCACATCGTATCTTAGCTTCCACTTTACAATCCAACTTGAAACAAAGAAAATCCAAGAAAATTAACACCATTGTTACAACTGAAGATCCGGAATTGAAAGCTAGAGAAATGGAAAAAGCTACAAGAGAAATAGAGAGAGCAAGAAGAAGACAAATATTGAAGTTGCAATTGGAAGAAGAGAGATTAGAAAGAAAGATGGGTTCTCCTGCTTCAAGTTCTTCCAGGTCTACAGCATTCAGAGACATTGACGTTGATGAGGAAGATGACGATGATGATGCGTACTATGCCTCGTCCAAAAGATCCGGTGGTTCAAGAGCAGCTAGAGAGGATGAGTATGACGAAGAAGACGACTTTGTTGCTGAAGATGATGAGGATATTGAATCAGGTCCGGATGACGATGAGTTGGCTGCTGCTGAAGAAAGACTAAAACAACTAAAACGTGATGGTAACAAGAAATACGCCAGAGAGGCCAAGGACGCAGCCCCTGAAGAAGAAGAAGACGACGATGACGAAGGAACTGTTGTGAGAAAGAAGAGAAGAATTGTGTTTGATGAGGATGAGGATGATGAATGAGTGTCATTCCGTCAGCCAGCCTTTCTCTTTCTACAAAAATACTATCCATCACTCTAATATGTACTATAAATAAAAACGAGTCCCCACAAGACGGGACCCTCTGCCTCAGCAGTTACGTAAGCGCGCACGTAATCCTCCTTCGCGGCGTTGGCACTCGCATTTTCAGCGGTTTTGTTGTTTATTGGGATGATCTGTTTCTGAATCAGTAGTTTTTACCCTTCTGTCCACCACTCCTCCTGCTCTGCATTCCACACACTACCAAACTCATATAAGTCATACTCAACAATGTCCTGGAACGGTATGTCACATCTCAAACTGCTCATCACGTATTGAAGCTTTATATAACGCAAAACAATGTCAACACCGTGTTATTCTGAACTTGGTTTTTTTTTTTAAATTCCATGCATACTAACAACTCATCCTTTTATTAATAGCTTACACTGACAACTTAATTTCCACCGGTAAATTGGACAAGGCATCAATCTACGGTGCTGATGGTTCTGCATTATGGGCAACCTCAAATAACTTCCAATTACAACCTAACGAAATTGCTGAAATAGTTACCGGGTTCGGAAATCCTGCTAACTTGTACCAAAGCGGTTTGCATATCCAAGGCCAAAAGAATTTCTGTATCAGAGCTGATGCAAGATCAATTTACGGTAAGCATGATGCTGAAGGTGTCCTGTGTGTTAAGACCAAACAGGCCATTTTGATTGCTCATTATCCTGCTGGTATCCAGCCTGGTGAAGCTGCTAAGATTGTTGAACAATTGGCTGATTATTTGATTGGTGTTGGTTACTGAGTTTTGAAAACAGAGCTTTGTTTGTTTTTGTGACTTTTTGTATTTCCTTTCCTTTTGCTTTGCTTCTTGTCAAGCAGTTAAATTGATTCTTTTGTTTGTCTTTTTTTCATCAACATATATTCATGATACGTCATAATTCAGTCTCTTGCTGAATTCCATGATTGGTTTCATATTGATATCCACTCCATTTGTTCCTTTTCTTTTCCTTTTTTTTGCCATATTGAACCTCAGTTTTTTAACGTCATACTATGTTGTGCAAACTACATGAATACACTCTACTTAATTATTACCTCTCTAAAGCTTTATTTAGCAATTTGAGTAAACAGGCCAATGTGCTCTATTAAAATTTTCAACTTTTCATGGTTTGACAACGTCAATTGGTAGTCTACCCGCACAACCGTATGGGTAAATCAAAACATTCTCCAAATCCCAAATGCCAGCCTTGACGTACGGATCAGTTTTCAGAAAATCCATGATTTCTTCTTTAGAGTTAGCAATGATATTATATGAGGATCCGGCAAACTTGGTCTTGGTTTCATCGGTGAAGATGGCACCACAGTTAGTGACACCGTGTTTAGCAAATGCATTTGGAATACCTTTCAAATGTTCACCTCTGATTTGAGTTCTGTCCTTTATCACAACATCAATTATCAGATTGGTTGATTGTTAGAATGACTAGTTCTCAGTTTAAAATATGTTAGCTTTGTAGTCAGTTGAGAATGTATACATACGGCATTTGGTTTATCGTAGACAATGACTAGATATTCCATTTTGGAGAGTATCTTTGATGCTGTTGAGAATTGTCTTCTTAATGACATTGATGAGTTTGTAGTGTATCGCTGGTTCTGCAGTTGATCATCACCATTAGTGGAGATACCGTGGTGTGGTTCCTCCTCCGTTCAGATTTACTACTATCGCACTTCTGAAAAAAAATAAAGCGGGATACATGTGCTGAATGATCGGAGTGAGTTAACATTTACTAAGAATAATACACAAAAGAACACAATGTTTATATATGAAGATATAAATGAAGTCAAAAATGAATGATGACAGGGAGAAACAAAAGAAGAAAGAAAGAAAGAGAGAGAGAAAGAAAGTTTACATCCAAAGACGATAGAATTGATATTAGATTGACAAGTCTTAGAGCTCAAGATTTGAAAAAGGTCTTGATTGGCCTTCCATTGTCGATTCACAAAAGTGATGCAAGTAACTATGAGATTTCTGATTTTATCTTATACTGTATTTTGTTGATTCCAATTAGATGATTGCATCCATCTTACTGAAAATGCTGATAACAGCAGCAACAACTTCCAAGACCAAATCACTAGCTTTTTCCTTTTCGATTTCGGTTTCAAGTTCACCAAATAAATTTGCTCCAACACCAACAGTGGATGCCTTTGCAACGAAAGGATACTCGCTGTATTGATTCAATATTTCATCAGCTCTAACAAATGCCTTGTCTCTATTCTCAAAATTCAAATCAGCCAATATGTTTTCTAAAACATTAGCAGCACAACAACCACATGCCAAACAGATTGTTCTCAAATACTTGAAAGATGTGGATTGAGGGAAATACTTTTCATCGTATTCTAAGATGAAGTTTCTATTGGTCAACAATCCAACGATTCTATTGACAACTTTTTTCTTGGAGGTTGGATCACTAATTGGATGAGTAGCCATATCGAATAATAAAAAGTTTTTACGTTCAGTCTTCAAAACACCCTTGTCCACCAATCCTTTTGCTAATCTCTCTCTAACCTGTTTCAATTGATAATTGATCTTCATCAAATTCCATGTTTCACCACTCAATAGATCGATCCAGTTGGCAACACTCAAATTTGTTGGGTCACTTTTAATTAACTTTAACGCTTCATCCAATAGTGTTTCACCCGTTAGGTTTCCATCTATACATTCAATTAATCTATCTGGTAATTCAAATCTTTTTCTAGCTGGGTCGTTCACCATTCTGATCTTTCCTCTGAATGCCAATTCTAAAATAATCAAACCTCTCAAAGCGTATGAGATATTATCGTTCCAAAATGAAAGGTAACCTTCTTTATCTTTCAACCCAATTAATAACACCTCTTCCATCAATGTCAACAGAGGACTATTATGTGTGGAATTGGAGCTCAAAACATCTTCTGGATCATATGCTACTCTGTGTGATGTAGTGTCATCGTCTCTCGCCAAGGAAGTTGATGAATCGTTAGCATTGCTTGTTGATATGGTGTTCGAAGACTTAGCTGCGCCTGGCCCACCACGACGTCTTGATAAACCAGATGACATGACTTCAAGGAAAGTAAAGATACTGGTTGTTGCAAATAGATCTATATGAATTGAACAAAGCTTCACACAAACAAACAATTGTAAATGGTGGAATATCACCGATTTGGCGATAAATCGATTATTTGGCTTGGTTGGCCTGATTGGCATGCGCAGCGCACGACCTTTCGAGGATTACGCCATTGCTTACGTACTCCACGTGGCTCGGACTTCCCTGTATCAGGTATGCCGGGTGTCCAGGTTTGTCGCGCCCTTCTTTCCATAGAACCGTCAAAATTGAACACCTTATCTTGAACTTCTGTGTTTGTCCAGTGGTGTTCACTCAAGTGAAAAAAAAATGGCCTAACTTTTACTCCAAAGGGTCTCATGGGTCTCCAATGGATAGGGTAAAAAACTGTTATACCAGCTGAAGAGATCAATTCACATTTGGTTGCGTTACCGAGTGCACCTCCATCTCCACACCATCAAGAACAGCGAGAAAAGTCTCGGTCAGTCGGTCGAGCTAATAGGATGCCACCAATAAGAGATGATACTAAGCATCAGGAATCTCGAAAGCTCCCCAGAGCAAACTTGAAACAAAAGATACAAGTTCTAAATTACCTCAATGGTCCTCCAAAGAGATCTCAGATGGAAACTTTGACATATTTCAAGAGTCTTCAACAATTTTCAATTAGTCAAGCAACGCTTTCCAATTGGACCGTTAAAGATGCCGAGTTACGTGAAGAATACAACAGCAATCCTAACCTGGTATCATACAAGAGAAAACCAGTTTTGAAATATCCAAACGTTACAAAGGCTGTTGAGCAGTATATTGAAAATGCAAATGCAAAAGGTGAAGTCATCACGGATCAGATGATCAAAGACGTTTTTATGAAGTTTATGAAAGAAAATGGATATGACGATCAAAATTTCACTTTGAGTGGTGGAATGCTACACTCTTTCAAGAAAAGGAATCTGATATCAAGAGGTAGAATAACTATCAGCCATCAGCAACCAGGATCAGAACCTTATGGTAATGGTTCTAATAGAAACCATGAGGAGTATCTGCATACCAATGGAGCCGGAACCGATTTAAATTCGGCCAGTGCTGTTGGTGCTGGCAGTGTTGCTAGTACCAGTATGAAAGATAGATCCAACAGTTCGTCTACCAATGTTTCTATCAGTCTGCCGCAGAACAATGTTGTTGTGGATAGTAGCAGCCAAGAGATACTTGGTAATTCTCAAAATCATTATAGCCGCAACCACAAGCCATTTGGTTCAGTAGGTGGAGTGTCTCTTGAGAGTCCATCATCCGTAAGTACAAACCAAGACAAGGATTTGGATATCAATTTTGAGGAGATTTTCAATAATACAGATATTGGGTTCAATACAAAGTTGATCCACTCGGATGATAACCTTACTTCATTTTTGAGAAGTATTGGTTCATCATCAACAGTGCCGCAACAACAGCCCGCTCAATTCCCAGACTTGCAACAGTACCAGCAGCAACAACTTCAATTACAACAACAAGAACGACAACAATTGTTGAATCTGCAACCGCAATCAGAACTAGAAACGATAAATACTGCCCCACCACCTTCGCAATTCGCAGTCTCTTATCCACACACCGCCAGTGGGTCCACTACCGCACCGACTATTGACATACAACAGTCAAATACGAACGCTCGCAACAACCTTCCATTCTACCCATCTATTCAAGATCCAATGCAATATCAATCTCAGTACAATCAAATGCAATTGCAATCACAATCACAAAAACCATACACTTTGGAAAACTTTACAAATTCCAAATCAACTCATCCAAATTCCGAAAAGGCTGAAAAGATTCTAGAAAATATCACAGATGGGTACGTTACAGTGTATAACTCTGGTACCTCTGCAATCATGGGAATTCTATCATTCTTGAATCCTAAAAACATATGTATCAATAATTCCGGATACCAGGGTACTCATCAAGTGATCAAACTTCTATCAAAATTGACAGGACTGAAGAAACTACCACTTGGCGAAATCTCCTCACTTCCTCCCAATTCTGTGATCCTGATAGAATCACCAATGAACCCTGAAGGTTATGCCTTGGATATTGAAAAATATGCAACTTTGGCACATCAGCAAAACTCATACTTAGTGGTTGATTCAACATTGGCTCCACCTCCTTTGCAATTCCCTTTCAAAAACGGAGCGGATTATATTATTTATTCAGCGGTCAAGTATCTTGCAGGTGTTTCGGATCTGAGTGCCGGATTCGTTGTTGCTAAAAATAAACAGGACAAGTTGGTTTTGCATTCGGAAAGGGCAAGTTTGGGTACGAATATCGCCAACTTTGATTCATTTTTGTTGTTAAGATCACTAAGAACTTACAAGATGAGAATTTTGACGCAGTGTAACAATACGAAAAAGGTGATCCAGTATTTACAGTCAAACTTGAGAAAGTACAACAAATTGATCAAGAAAATCCATCATTCGTCATTGCAATCAGGCAGTTTCGTTAAGGCTCAACTAAACGGCTACTATAACCCTGTGTTTGCTCTTGAATTTAAAGAGAGAAAACTGGCTGAGATTGTTCTTACAAGATTCAACTTCTTGTTGAATCATTTGAGTTCAGAAAGTGGTGAGACCTTGGTTGAGTTGGCCTACAAAAATCCGAATTTTGCTGAAAATGAAGACGAAGACGATGTTGAAGTTGGGCAGAATGGTGAGGTTGTCAGGGTTCATAGAAAATATTCCAATTTGTTGAGATTTAGTATTGGTTGTGAGGATTATGGTGATATCATTAGGGATATCGATCAAGCTCTAACTTCTGTTATTGGTTGATAGAGAAGTCTGATAAGACTATGATTGGGTACCTTTTACACTTAAATAGTATCCTTCGGTCGTGTGCATTTTTCGTCGGAAGAATGTCCAATATGTATGATGTTTCATACTGAACTAGTAGCGTAGTTTTTACTGTTACATTCACTGTCACATACAAGCTATTTCGAGAGAGGAAAAAAGTGAAGCTTTATTTCAATTCAGAAAACTAAATTAGTAGTGACTAGCACAAGGACAACATTAAAAAGATTTTGAAATAAAAGTAGATAGGGTGTATATGCAAGACATAAGTTATCAGAGTCATCAAACAAAATCAGGAATGATCTCCCTTTTCAAAGGCTCGATATTATCCAACAGTTCGTTCTTAACAAAAGCCAAATAGTACGGAGTAGCATTGTTGTTTTCGTTAAAATTCAACACTTCCTCGATGGTAACCTCGCTAACAATTTCATCATTGTATTTTCTATACAAGTTAGATTTTGGATCTCTGATATAGATCCAATAGTGACCATATGAAGCTTGACCTCTGTGAATAAATATTGCGAAAATGGTATACCCAATCTTGTTGAAGCTTTGAAATTGAGAAGACACTCTCATACTCAATTCTTCAATCTCTTCCGAAATTGAAAGTAATTCCGAGTCGATCATCTCTATCTGAGTTTCTAAGACGTTAATAGTATTGGTATCAACCAAAATACCAATTTCAGAGACAATTTCAGATTTCAAAAATTCCTTAGTAGATTCCAGAACTTCCTTGATGGTCAATCCATCAGAATTTTTCTTCAAGAACGCAGACTTTCGTTGACTTAGTTCATCGATTCTACGTCTCCAATGAAACACCTCGGTTCTTTTCGATATTAACTCTTCGTCATCAGTTTCCAAGTATCTATCCATATATAACTGTTCTTCGAACGGTAATGGCTCGATCGATTTGACAGGAATTAATCTAACTCTATCGAATTGAACTCTCTGTATTTGTATTTGTAAAATATTGGGCAACTTTGTAATCGTCAAAGATCTCTTAACCTCACCATCATCCAAGTTCAACAAATCCTCCGTGAAATATGTATCCAGTGCATCATAAATATCCTTTGGATGATCACCAATGTTCACAATCAAATTCAAGAATCTTTCCTCCTTGGTTCTAGGCTCACTTCCTTCAATAACTTCCTTTGTCAACGAATCAACTGGGATCAAAGTTTGCTTGGTCTTACCGTAAAATAGTTCCTTCACTAAATCAATTTGTTCATTATCAGACTCCAAAACATTTGGTTCCAATGCACTTTCAATCTGAGTGAGGACGTTAGCAATACATTCAGTAACATCTTGCTGTCTACCAATTTCCAATGCATTCTCAATTTGGTCAGGACTAATCTTTGCAATAGCCACCGATTTTGATTCGTTAGCATCAGCGGCTAATATAATTTCAACGTCATCCATACCATCTTTGGATGATATCGAGTGTGAAGGAGTAGAAACATCAAGATCGGCTTTATCATCTTTGTCAGTTAAATCAATGACACTATTAGAATCATACTCACTATTCATAAGCTCAGAGTTTACACTAATTTTAGATTCACAAGCAGGATCCTCATTGACCATCATGATATTCGAAGCATCATCCAGATCTTCATCATCTGGAATTTCTATGACATTGGTTGAAGCGGAGGGGACAAATGATGGTGCATCTGGTAATTCAACATCACTATCTATTTGAATTACCGTCTCGGAAGTGCCCGTATCAGCGGAACCGGCATTATTCTTCATCGAACTTTTATCTTTTGAGTTGGGTGTATCATACTCAAATTCAACTTCATCACTTGTCGGACTGAATGATAAATAAGCTAACTCTCTAGTAGGAGTAACGCATTTTTTATTTTCATGAATCAATCTATAATAAAGATCCTTCAGCTGGTACATGAATTGATAAGATCTTTCAACTTCTTTGTATCCAACAGTTCTACCACCAATTCTTCTAATCTCATAATTTGGAGTCTCTGCAAACGTTTCTGGATCTAACACCTTGTTAAAACTTATAATCTCATCTCTGAGAGGAGTTATCACAAAATAGTATTGTAACAATGAGTTCAAATAGCAGGTATTACCAATATTATTCAAACCACCAGGTGACATATCAGCAGCTAACAATGAAGAGTCGATTATTCCAGAAGTGAGAAATCCCTCAATCAATTTTGATTTCTTAGCTTGACCAATCACACTAAGGCATTTCCATAATTCTTGAAAGTTAACGTTCAACTCTTTGTTCACTCTCTCTTGGAAAATTCTAATGATAGCTGTATCATCGGCATGACTATCACATCCAATTGTTTGAAATGCCTCATCTAACGATAAATTTTGAATTGAAAATTCAGGTAAATCAGAGTCGATATAATTAGTTAACGTCATCGATTTTCTATGTCTAGCAATCGTAGCCAATGCTCTTGACGGATTTGTACGACCATAGTTATCTTCCAATTTTAGTCTATATGCAGTGATCACAATATCATCATCAACAGATGGATCAATTCCCAACTCTTCATAAGCATCGTCGACATCGAAATATAATTCAGTAGATAAGAAACTTTCAATTGCTGAACTTTCTCTGTACCTGGCTATCTTCTGCACCGCTTCTTTGAGTGTAACTCTTTGGTATTTTGATTGAGCCATTGCAACAAAACTCTGATACGTTATAACAATATGGTCATCTGTGAGGGTTCTAGCAACGTGTGGATCTGTGATATCAATACCGAGCAATTCAAACTGATGTTTAAGTTCTTGAAAACCAATAACCCCTTGTGATCTCAAAGTTGTCAAAAACAACTGTAAATCTGAACCCTTTCTGGATGTTGTACAGAAAGTCAACGCATCAAAGTACTCAGGAATGTTATCAGGGCTCAGTGATGTCATTATTTTATAGTTGTCTATGATCATATTATCTGAGTAGTATGTGCTTGCAGATAGAGCTATAAACCCGACGGAATAATGATATTCAGTCAACTTTGTCCAACCTTGTAATTGCTGTGACAAATCCTTTTCATTCAAGAGAGTGAATATTGAAGTCAAATTATCATCGATGTGCACTTGAAGCTTATAGAATTCAGATGGATTTGGAGCATACAGTGACCCCATATATAGAACTTCCATAAGGGTACGTCTGTAATATTGACAGCAAGTATCTTTGTAATCTCCCAAAGAGTTGAAATGAGGAGGTTCATATTCATTATCGGAGGCCTTAAAGAGAAGCTTTTGATTGAGGAGATCAATATTGAGATTCAAAGTTAAGACAGGTGAATTGTGAGGCTTTAGAGTTTTAACGCTAGCAGAATCCCTTTCATCTATGGGCCCTTTCAGTATTCTAAATAGGGTGTTTAAACATTCAAAAGTGGTTGGGATTTTAGGTAACAGATCTGAATCAACAGGTGGTATCATGGAAACATATTTAGCATATCTTTCAGTAATTTCATATTCTTCAAACTCTCTCCAATCATTATAGTCCAACGCGGATGGGAAAACTTCAATTCTTAGTAGCATTCCAGTCTTCTCACAAACATAATTAGAAGAATCAATTAATTTAGGTAAAGATTCCATGATTATTCTATGATTGAACTGATCATCTTCATTCATCTCAGCCAGAGATTGCTTTGTTAATTGAGAATCATCAAATATCAAATCACTTCTATCGTCATCGAACAATTGATCATCATTGAACGAATAAAATTTGTGTTTATCTGTACTTCCAATTGAGAACTTGTCACTTTTAATCTTTATCTTGAAATGGAATAGTGGAACTTCGGGTATTCTGATGGAACCTTTTGGAACAATCATTCCATTAAATGTATAAAGGTATTTTCCATTTCCCACATGCTCACAGGTATCCATATTAAGATGATCAATATTTGTCTTGACTGTAATCAATTGAAATCTCTTGTTGCTATTCGATATGAAACTATGTAATCTATCAGCATAATAAATAGTCTCTTGGTTCAAGATACCTTCGTTAAAAGCTGTCTTTTGATTATCCTTGTATGCGCTCAAAAAGAAAAAGGGATCATTTCTTAAATCATCCAATATTCTATCTGAAGTCTTGAAGAAATTCGCTTTGGTGAACTGGTATCTTCTTGGAGGCAATTGAGGAGGCAACGAGGGGAAATTGAGGTCCATGTCTACTTTATCTTTAAGATGGCTGTTTTCGCTGTTATTATTAGTACTGTTGATCTTGGTGGATATTGATGAATCTTCAGTTGGAATGGCTTCAGACAGGTCCTCTTCATCGATTGCTGCAAACATATCTTGATCCATGGGGGAATCTGTGGGGTAGAACTGGTTGGCCGGATTCACAGAAGTGGCAATCTTGTCATCCTTTACGAGGTCCCTGTTCTCAAGATTGGATTCCAAATAGTCAGGAGGCGATGGAGGCCCGTTATTTTCGTTTGACATTATCTTGAATAAATTATCACAATCAAATGAATGGGTCTTGTACTTCTTGCTCAATTGCTCAAAACTTGTGATTTACAAATGATGTAGCCTTTGAGGATGAAGTAGATGTGCATCCATTCACCCTGAGGTTGTGCCTTAATGAATTCTGATTGATTGACGTGTGCCTTCTTTGCGCTCTGTGGCGATTACGCACGCGCTTACGTAATGCGCTTCTGATCACTTTTTCGTTCTTCCGACTCTGCGCAGATTGGAAAAGCTCATTGATTGTTCCACTAGAACTGGTGGGTAAGGGCACACAGCACAGCACTCCACTGCAACTGAGGTCTTTTATTTTCCATATTGATTGCTTGATATAGGATGGGTTTCTTCTCTTTCAATAACAACTCAAATGGAACTGCCAGCTCAGCTGAGTCCGATACAATAGGACAAGCAGAGATCCAATTCCCAACCACAAGCGAAATAGCACTGGATAACTTCAACTCGCAACAACAACAAGCTGCAACCACCGCACAGGTCAAAGATGATTCCCTAATAAACAAACTCATTGAATCCAACCCTTACTTTGCCGCTGGTGGAGGATTGATGTTGCTTGGTGGTGGTGTTGCCATACTACGATCATCTGTTGTATCCATGGCTGGAATGGCATATAGACACATGCTAGTTGATTTGGAACTAAGAAACAATGATAAAGCATACGATTGGTTCTTGCATTGGATGTCGAATTACAAGCATCGTACATCAAGACAATTATCGGTGCAGACCAAGTTCATCCAGCATCCAAATGGTTCATTTTCCACTGGTTTTTCATTTGTTCCTGGTCCAGGTACCCACTGGTTGAAATATAACCGTTCTTGGTTTTACGTGAAGCGTGAAAGATCAGAAAGAATACATAACTCAGGACAACCTATGGAGACAGTCACCGTTACCACATTGTACAGGGATAAATACTTGTTGGCAAAGATTTTAGATGAGGCTAGACAGATGGCTATGAAGATGTCTGAAGGTAAAACCGTTTTATATAAATCCTGGGGTCAGGACTGGAGACCATTTGGACAACCAAGAAAGAAAAGATTGGTTGAATCGGTTATATTGGATAGAGGAATCAAAGAATCGATCTTGTACGATATTAAAGAATTCATGAAATCTGGCAAATGGTATCATGATAGAGGTATTCCATATAGAAGAGGTTACTTATTGTATGGGCCACCTGGATCTGGTAAGTCTAGTTTTATTCAAGCAATAGCCGGTGAGTTGGATTATAACATTGCAATCATGAATATCAGCGAACCGAATCTAACTGATGACAGATTAGCATATTTGATGAACAATATACCAGAAAGAACGATATTATTATTGGAGGATATTGATGCTGCATTCAACAAGAGAGATCAAAGTAATGAGCAAGGACATTCCTCAGGGATCACATTCAGTGGGTTGTTGAATGCATTGGATGGTGTCACATCAGCAGAAGAGGTGATCACGTTCATGACAACCAACCATCCTGAGAAATTGGATCCAGCATTATTAAGACCGGGTAGAATTGATTTCAAAGTGTTAATTGACAATGCATCTGATTTCCAAATTGAACAAATGTTCTTGAGATTCTATAGCAATGAGAATGAGAAATGTAATGAATTCATGAGAAGTTATAAAGATTTACAGCTGCCTTACGTGAGTACTGCCCAGTTGCAAGGATTGTTTGTTCAATTTAAAGAGAATCCAGATATGGCAATTGCCAATATTGGGATGTTGAAGAACCCTCATATGAACAACTTTTTCTATGAGTAATGATTATAATGATAGGTTTTGAAGAATACAAAATACATGTACATACATATAATAGACCATAAAAGAGATTTTGTATTTTGAAAACAAAAAAAAAACACACAATCAACTATATATTTGAACCGTAGGACCAGCCTAGTAAGTGAGTTTTGTGAATCAACCCTGATATCTTTTCAACATTTCCAACTTTGCATCCATCAAATGTTTCGGCAATATTTCAGAAGTTGAATCAATGTTTGATAGTTCATTAGCCTTTGAAACCACTGAATTTAAAAATCTTAGGTAGTTTAGATACATGATGATGTCAACGTTTCGTTGTGAGATTTTGAATGTTGATTTGTTATGTATGAGTTTCTTATGTTTTTTGAGTATTTTAGAATGTGACGGATTCATCTTGTGATTGGAAGGTCTGTGTATTTATGATGTGGGCAGATACCTTCCAAATTGGACTGAACCACTTGAATCAGAGAATCAGATTATTCACTCTGATTCTGTTTGTTTTTGCAAATCAAAACACGGAGCTCATCACCTCTGCTGCGCCACTCGCAACCTCGCGGCTGTGCACAGTGTGTTGCAACCTGAAACAACAAATGCAAAGCTCAAACCTCACCATCATTGGCTACGTATAAATCTTTTAAAACCCCATAGATCTTAAACGTTTAGATGGTATGGAACATCACATTTGACCAACAGTAGCACTGTTTCAATCCCACAAATACATACCTACATCCTTCACAACAAAACCTACACCCTCATTTGAATCGTAATGATGGGGAGATCAACACAACATAACACATCATAACACATCATAACACATCATAACACATCATAACACATCATAACACAACACAGCACAACACAGCACAACACAGCACAACACAGCGCAACCATCATCATCATCATCATCATCATCATCATCATCATCATCATCATCATCATCATCATCATCATCATCATCATCATCATCATCATCATCATCATCATCATCGGATAACCCAATCAGGACAAACTTGGGGCCCCATTCAACCAAAAACTCATACAGCTTCCTAAAAAGGAACTGCTAATATGGTTACATACATACATACATACATACATACATATTCACCCACCCACCACCTGCCCTTGAATGGTACATTGTAAATGGATCGAAAATCATATCGAATATGCAATATTGTCATTGTTCTGATTTATGTAGTTTGAATTAATCATACCATCATGGCATACGATATGGTATGGTATTGATGTTATGTTATGTTATGTTATGCTTTGTTGTGTTGTTTTGTGTTTTGTTGTGTTTTGTGTTGTTTTGTGTTGTTTTGTGTTTTGTGTTTTGTGTTTTAAACACCCGTTCAAACAAAGAGAGGGTGTTGGATTTATATTGTGATATGATGATTTCATGGTTATTTTATTTTATCTTGTGTTGTGTTGTGGTACGATTACTATTGTGTTATTACTATTCCACCTGACGAGTTAATGATCTGTAACACATGTTTATTAATATATACATCAGATGACGTTGAAGTTTGTGACAAATTTCAAGAGATGATGATGTTAAGATGATTTGTAAAAGCCTCTTTGCCGTGTTATTTGGTTGTTTGTTCCCGTTTGACGGCATTGTTTTGTGTCCGCACACGGAACAGTTTGAAAATCTTCTTTAAATTTGTATTAGAGATGTAACTAGAGGTGGTACTGAGTACATCTGTGTCTTGTGTTCTGTGTTTGGTGTTCTGTGTTTGGTGTCTTGTGTTTGGTGTCTTGTGTAGATAAATACAGGGTCTGATTTGCATCATTTACATACTGTATGAAGTGTTAAATAGTAGCATTAGCGATGACGTTAACGACGATGAACTTGAAACAGACGCCTTAACGCACTTCAAATTAAATAATATCTTTCAAAAAGGTTTTAAAATTAGTAATTTCAGACCAGACCAGACCGGTGGAATTTTCTTTCAAGATGATATATAGAACTAGTGTAAGATGAAGCACTTAACACACAATAAAAATAGAAAATAATCATGATGAATATGGATCGGTGGGAGGGAAGGAAGGAGAAGTGGTTGTGTTACAGCCATATATATGGTATTCCATTTCATCTCCCATTCTCCACGCTCACTAATTGTCACGTACATGTTATGTTTGTTGTGTTTGTTGTGTTTGTTGTGTTTGTTGTGTGATATGCACGTACAACCTTACATTTGAATATATCGCTTTATGTAAGATATAATACTACAAGTCGATAATAGAAAAAACAAAAAATGACGATTCAAGATATTCATCCCGGGAAACATAACATCGGAACCTGAATGAATAAATATAAAAGATACTAATGCACTGCAATGCAAGTGACCACACACCAAAGAAGGCGAAGAAATTTCTCTTTCATCTGTGTTTTTTTTGTCTCCTTGCCATGCCATGTTGGTTTACATAGAAGTTTTGAATCATCAATCATCTTGGCTACTGGTTTATGATTGTAACCATATCAATTTAGTTCTGAGATATGAGATTAAAGTAGCAGAGAGGATTGTAGAAGTGATATTGGTTGTACATCAAACCATCTTACCAATTCAATATGGTGTGATTTTCTAAATCGCAAATGGAAAACATCACGAGTTTGAACAATGATAAGCAGGAGTATACCATTGTGAAGTTTTGAACTGCAAATACAATTACAAATACACGTAATTGAGGTATTGGATATTGGGTACCTCACAACTCATATAGACAAACGCACAAAGAACAAAGGAATTAACTCAATCTCCCTGAATTTCGAATTTCATGTACAGGGGAAAACAAACAACCCATGGTCCATGGTGTATATAAACCATAAATAATAATTTGGAATTTTGTGAAATGGGTAGTAGGTTGAATTGATTGTGTCCTGTATGGTATATATAATATGCAACATCGATCTAAATTACTATTTTTAGTTTATGTGCAAGCCAATTGAATGAGTTATTAGAGCGTGAAAAAACTTTTCATTGTGAAAATGAGATGCAGTATTAGGATTAAGCGAATCGGTATAATAAAGAACCAAGTTGGATGTGCACGATCCAGACCGATTATTGAACCATTCTTCATTAGCTCCTCCAACTTATCCTCTCAAATCGTATCGAGTTCGTGTGATTTGGTATAGTATATATATATATATATATCATATTATACATACCAACCATTTCATTTTTTTATTGGTTGGTATGAACAAGTAGTCAGGGGTGGTGGTAAGTGTACGAAGAAGCGTGCGAATCGGAAGGAAAAGGACAGAAATATGAGGAAGATGAAAAATTGTTGTATTGTTGGCAATTAATTGCATTGTTTCTTGTTCATGCAGACGAAAATCAAATGAGAAAAAACTGTAAAAAGTTTTTTTCCTTTTTGTTTTGGCTTCTGTGTAGTTGGCCCGTTTATCGATATACAAGCAAAATTCCGGTCTCTATCTGCCTTTCTGTGTGGTTGTTGTGCAGTAATTGAAGTATACGTTGGTTTGAGTAAGTACGGCTGGCTACATGTGTATACAATAAGTTAAAGTTCAACCTGGAATCTTGTGCCATTGGCGGAGAAGGTTTGGTTACAGTTCAGTGTAGTTTAGTGTAGTTTAGTGTAGTTTATTGAGTGGTGGTGTGGTTCATCAGCACACTTTACATTGTTGCCATTCCGGTTGGGTCGCGCCACAACAATCAATCCGCCACCAGCCACGGGGAGAGGAGCACCCGCCTCTGTGGCGCAACGGCAGCTGGCCTCTGGCACCGGGTGCTGTCTCTGTGGCTGGTTACCCGTCTCCCACTGCGCACTGCGGGCTGCGAATTTCAAGTGGCGCTGCCCCGCGGTGCCCCGCGGTCGCGCGCAAGAAGCCGAGCTGCGTTTCTCTCTTCAGCGATGAAACGAGGACACGACCCCTCTCTGCAACTGCTTGGACGCTCTTGATAACAACGGTAACAGTGTATAACAGTATATCCCTCTCTTTCTCGGGAAGAGGGAAGAAGATGGAAGAAGATGGAAGAAGAAAGATCATATGCATCACTCTTATAATTATAGTACTCGCAATGAATGCCCACAAACAATCATTCTGCACCGTGTAAAACCATCCACCTGGCTTTATTTAACAACAAGAATTTGATATAATGAGACAGAATCAAAATAGAATTTTATAATTTTATCTTCATTACTCTATATCAAATACTATCCCATCTATATGCACATTGTAAATAATAATTATGTCCAAAGATTCTCGTGTTTATCCTATTCATTCACTCGATGTGCGTTTGCATTTGCGATTTGCATTTCGGCGTTCTTATTAAGTAAGCCCATTTCTCAAAATTTTGTAGTACGATATATATTTATGTATATATACATATAATATATACTCTATTTCAAAATCTATTATTTATTATAATCTACATATTTATCTATATATATACTTGCATCATACACATTTTGACACCAATCTGAGATTTCTTCGTTGTTTCACGTTGAATTTCCCGTATTTGCAAATTGCTCTATTTCATATTCTTCAGATTCAAGAATTTGGTCATCAGCCATTATCCATATCGAGCAACAACCAACCAAAAAAAAAGAAAACGAAACATTTGGCTTTACTTTTTTTCTTCCCTTTCGTTTACTTTACACCCTTGCCAAACAGATTATATTCATCATATAACAACTTCCATCGTACATATATAAATCCATTCATACCATTAGATATTTTGAGAGATATTGTGGGAATTTACAACCAGAAATAGACACTAGCTTAATCATCATAGCCACTCCACTCCATCTGCCCTCTCTTTCTCTTTCTCTTCCATCCATCCTTCCTTCCTTCCTTCCATCTAGTTATTGCCCCTTCTTCCTTCACTCGTGCTTCATCTGATACACATACATCAACCCAATTCAAGATGGCCCCTCAGGAAGACTCCAAATTCGAAGGTAAGGTGGAAACTACCAATGGGCAAACCTCCTCAACCTCATTAACAGTTGCAAAGCAACAACAACAACCATCACAAGAAAAGAAAGGTAACCAGACAACCTCATTCATCCATAAATTATATGCAATGTTGGAAGATTCAGAATTGAATCATTTGATCTGGTGGCATACCAATCAAAGTTCATTCTATGTTTGTCCCTCTGAAGAATTCACTAAAGTTTTGAGTAAATATTTCAAGCATGCAAATATTGCATCGTTTATTAGACAGTTAAACATGTATGGGTTCCATAAAGTTAATGATTCATATAATAATAATACAAATAATGTGAACAATAATACTACCACCACTACCACTACCACTACCACTAATAACAATGTCAACAATTCCAATTATAATGCTACTCCTAATGCTAACACTAATTCCAATGCAATTGCAGATTCATCAGAACCAATCAATAGATCCAGAAAAGGTTCAGCAAGTTCATCAAATGATCAAACAATCTGGGAATTTAAACATTCATCAGGTTGGTTTAAACATGGTAATTTGGACAGATTGAATCTAATCAAGAGAAAATCATTCAAAAATATAACATCACAAAAGGAAGTTCATAATTTGAAGATTAGTCCATATGGTCATCTTAGTGGTGATGAAATGAGTGAAGTACAAAATTATACTCCTTATAGATATTCAAATAATCCAAATAGTCCTTCTGATTATGAATATCAGAATCAAGATGAATTGGATATGAAATTGAGATTGACTAATTCGTATCTTCAACAACAGATGATGTCTTCAATGCAACAGCAACAACAGCAACAACAGCAACAACAACAACCACATGGACCACCTCTTATACATAGCAATTCAAACCCTGGTCCACCTCAAGGAACACAGTCTCCTGTTCAAGTACCACTGCATCATCATCAGCAACAGCAACAACTTCCACCTCAACCACAACAACAGCAACCACCACCACCACAACAACAACAACAGCAACCACAACAGCCTCAACCACAACAACCTCAACAACAACAGCCTCAACAACAACAACCTCCTGGACCAGGCCAGATCCCGTTGCATCAACCTCAACCACAACGCCCACCATCTCAATTACAACAGCATCCACCTCCTCTACCTATCCCGCAAGCGCAAAATATATTGTCACAGCAACAACAACAGCAACAACAGCATCAGCAGCAACAGCAACAACTTCAACAGCAACAGCAACAATTTGAAACTGTGCAAGAATTATCATTCAAATATTCAGATCTATTGAAAAATTACGATGTCTTGAACAACAAGTTTGAAATTACAAGAGATGAACTCACACATAACAACTACGATACCGTTTCATTGATTGACTTGTGTAAAGAGGCAGCCAAATTGATTCCTGTTGATCCAAATACTGAGCCATTCATTAGAGTGATACAGAGTCTTGATCAATTTAGAAACAATATTTTACAAAGATGTGCAACTAGAGACATGGCATATAAAAGTACTGGTCACCCTTTAGGTTACTATACAGATAGTTATGTTCCTCATGCTGGAGGACTTACCAATGGTCATCATAATGGATCATTCACATCTTTGAATTCATGTCCCATGCCTGTTTCGAATCCATTTGGTGGGTATCCACATTCAAACGTTGGTGGACCAATTCATCCCGGTACTCCAGTCAGTGGTGTTGGTCCTCAACAACAGTTACATTTCCCTCCATCTCCTTTCCATCCTGGTGTTCCCCAAGGTGATACCCCGTTCTTACCAACTGATATTAGATTTAGTGTATCTTCAGGTAGATCTAGAAATATGTCAATAATGGATCCCTTACAAACTTTACCTGCTCAACCTCAAAAGCAACAACAACAACAGCAACAGCAACAACAACAACAACAACAACAACAGCAACAGCAACAACAACAACAGCAACAGCAACAACAACCTCTGCATCACCCACAATCAATGATTCCTCCTCAACCTCATCAACAGCAACAGCAACAGCAACCACATCCTGGATATCGTCCTACCACACCTCAACAACTTGAATATTCAATAACTGGAAGACACTCACCTACTGGAATGGTTATAAAGAGAAAATTGAATTCTCCAATTCAATCTTCAAGTGGTCCTCCACCAACTTCAATCCATATGGTCACATCGATGTCTAATCAAGGTATTAACAATTCAGAAGGTTTAAAAACAAGATCATCTTCAGCAGCATCTTTAAATTTCATCACGAACCCACCCTCAAGTCATGATGATTCAATTTCAAATATCGATGATACCAAGATCCCTAAAACTTATTCAATGATAAACCCACCTAGATCACTTCCTGCTAATTACGATAGACCAAATACTCCTCCTGTCCATACACCACAGCATCAGCGTCAAATGTCCCCTAGTAACCCACCATCTTCAAACCCTCTCCAACAACAACAACAACAACAACAGTCAAATTTCCCAAATTTGACAGAGCCACGTAATGGAAGTATCACGAGTACAGGTAGCGGGAACGGTGTTTCTAATACCGTTTATTCGTTATTGAACCATCCAAGCAATGAGAATAGTGCAAATGGTGCCGGTTCGGGTTCAACCACTGGTGGTGTCACATTTACTGGTAATTCTACAACAGTTGGTGGTGGAAATAGTCCTGCTCCTGGTACACCTACCGTTTCAAACAGTGTTGTGAATGTTGCTTCTTCTTCTGCAACTACGCCAAGTTTAGGTTCGAAGAGAGATTTAGAAAGCAATGGTAGTTTAGGGGTTGGTGAACATTCTAAGAGGGTTAAGCCTTGAGTTTAACTTGTTTTCGTTGCTTTTCTTTTTTATTATTCTGTTTATTCAAAAATTCTTTGTACTTTAGTTTTCTTTTGTTTAGTTTTTTTTCCTTTCCTTTTCTTTGTTTTTTCTGTTTTTTTTTCTTTTCCTTCCACCTATTTCAATTTTGTTTTGTGTTTTCAGTTACTTTATTATTATATTACTTCTATTTCAGTCTTTTGTTCATCCTCTCTACTTTATTTCTATTGATTTTCTTTATCATCATTTGAATTCTTTTCTGGATGTTTTACCTCTGTCTTTCTGTCTTTCTGTCCTTTTTACCCTTTGACTTTTACTGTTTTATCGTTGATTAAATTGTATAATATGAAATCTTCCATGCATATAGATATATAAAACAAAAACCACTAAAGACTTCATTCAATCTGTTTAGTCTCTTCATTCCCATCAATTAAATAACTTCTACTATTTCTAGCATGCATCATCCCCTTAGCATGATCATTACCACTTAAACATTCAATTCTCTCCACTAACAACCCAAAAGCACCATTTTTGTTGTCTGCTATCGAAAGCCCAATACTTTTAATTCTATCTTTTTCAAATTCATTCTCATGTTGTATTTGTACGGTGCCTCCTATTAGTCAACACAAACTCATTCAACATTATGAACACATCGTCCCAAACTGGCTGGAAACCCAGGTTTGAATCGAATTGGGTGTCTGCATCACCACCACCAACACCGCCAACGCTTCCACCGCCAACACCGCCAACACCACTGCTGATTGGAGCAGGGGTAGTGAACAATCGATGTTGGTATAAATCAGTGAATGACATAGTATCAGTTTGAATATTAATCATGAACTTACGATCCGGAGTCAAGTTACAAACACGCAAATACAATGCTGTATAATCTGAAAAATCCCACCATGTGTTAGTCATTGATAATGAAGGATAAAAAATCTTGAATTGTGCATGTGGGTTAGCCTGTCTGTTCTTGGTTTTCATCATACTCCATCCTGTCTTCACCACTTTAGGTTTCTTGGAATTGGTAACGTTTGAAGTGGAGGATGATGGTGGGAGTGTAAGGTTGATGTTTCCGTGAAAGTGGCCAACCATCTTATCGTGATACGGTTGTGTGTGCTGTCCGTTGTCGTTGTCGCTGTCGTTGTAGTTGGAGGTGGGGGTTGTGGTGGTGGCCGGGTCGTTGCTGGTGATGGCGGCGTCGTTGCTGGTGATGGCGGCGTCGTTGCTGGTGATTGCTGGTGTTTTGAGTTTGAGCTTGAAGGGTTCGAAGTAACCTGTTGAAAACCCACCTAGTTCACTGTCTGAAGTGGTCTGCATCCTGTCAAAGTCGGACAGTTTGGTGAAGTCGAGCAATGTAAGTCTGGTTGAGGGTGCGGCCATCGTGAACTTGCTCTTGAGCAGATGTTTGAGTCCGGTTGCCATTGTTGTTGTTGCTGTTGTTGTTTGCCGTGTTATGACTCTTGTGTTTTGCAGGCCTTGTCTGCTGTTCGATGTGGATGTGGATGTGAGTGTGTGTGGTGAACAGTGTGCTGAAAAGGACAAAGTTGAGGTAAAAGTGGGGTAAGTTTGGTGGGTTGCAATTGGCACTGGCGCGGTTTGCACTCTGGCATCACGTGACCTGCTCTGTTGTACGCCTTGTTTACTACCCTTCTGGCTGTCTGCTCTTCTGGATAATCAAGTTGATCATTTGTGTGTTCTATATTCAGAGGTGGAGGTCACATGAGTAAGGGTGACTTCCGCTAACACTCTAGTTTAGGTTGGTTCAACAGAGATCTGAAGTTAATGGAGCACTTTGTATGGATCAATTTGCACGGCTGTGCTCGTTTGATGTGTTTTGTTTTTTGAAAATTGTGTTGTTGGCGATTTTTGTAAATTTTTGTTTATTTAATTTGTTTTGTTCATGCCATTTCAAATGATTACTGTGCAAGTTAAGTTTGGATCTATATAGCAATACTACAATGGGATTAATTAAGTTACTACCGGATGTACGTCTCACACTCTTTCAAATTTCTACTCCTGCGGTCTTGAACTCTTTTTACTAACGTTGGATCTCCTTCCGGATAGACATTCCTTGGGTTTTTACCTCTTTATGCAGGTGTCGAGTTGATCTTCATCTATGGTATTATCAATAGAATGAGTGGTATTTATGGACTGTTGTCGCTTATAACAGGCCACCCAATCGATTTTGTGCAATGGCTCTATTACCTTTCATCAACCTTGGCGTTGGTATTTTACATAGTTGGATTCCGTCAAGTTAGACAACCTTCGATCAATTCATTTGCATTGGTCACGCTGGTTTATCTTTTGGACACCATAATAGGATGTGTGTTCACTGCATATTTCGTTTGGTTTTGGTTTGCTGAACAAAGTCATGAAGGTTTAGAATCAACTACGGAGTCCAACATCCCATTGAAAACAAAATCTGCCAACACACAAACGCCTCCAGCACTAAAAAACCCAACAAAGAAAGCTGCTGCTAAAACAGCTGCCAAAAAAGTTATCAAAAAAACTATTGAAAAAGGTTCACTGTTGGTGAAAAGAGTTGCTAAAGATTTGGTTTCCCAGTCTGCATCCGAATCTTACGAATTGTTTTTAACTGTTGCTTTGACTTTAGGAACAACAGTGATTAGAATATACTTCACTTTGGTTGTCTTATCATTCTTCAAGAAGTTGGTTCTGGCTTCAAAATACGATTCAAGACTCAGACTTTCAACTAACCCCAACTCAACTACTAAATTTGGTTCCTTCATAAACAGGTTAGAAATAAAAGCATACGGTGCTCTCTGTAATTTAGTTTGATTCTATACGCATTTTATACTGATGCCACTAATAAAAATTAAATTATTATATACCTTATATAGCTATCATGCCTTTGGTTCCATAACTGTGGTTTCACGTACCCTGCTGCAATTTGCTCCTGATAACGTGCTCCGATTCGTTACATCTAATATCGAGATAACAAACTAAAAGCTCAGAAGAAACGTTTACACTGAAAGACATGGCGCATTCGATATAATAATGTGGCGCATTGCACAGCCTTGTGAATCTGAATATTTTTTTTTGAATATTTTGACAATTTTTTTTCCCTTTTTTCAACAAGGACTATCAACACCATGGAATAAAAATATTTGAATAGATCAAATAAAGCCTTTTTGAACATCGAAGATATTCAAATTATGACAACTGAAGCAGGTATCACCAACGTGGTGGAAAAACTTACGCTGAATCCTCAAGAAGAGTTGAATCTCTCAGACTATAGCTCATCTTCAGACTCAGATTTCAGTGATGATGATGAAAACAACGAAGGAGAGAAAACATCAAGCAGATTACAAGGATTGAGAACAGGTATTGCAAATAATGTGTCTGTTTCAGATAAACAAGTTTTGAAAGAGAAGACTGATTTGTTTGACAAATTCTCAGAAAAGATCAACCTTGATCAGTATTTACACTCAAAGCATCGTGTCACCAGAGACAAATCCGAAAGAGCCACTGTTGAACAAGTGTTGGATCCTAGAACCATTAAGTTTTTATCCAAATTGTTTAAGAATGGTACCATTACCAAAATCAATGGTTGTATATCAACCGGTAAAGAAGCAAATGTTTATCATGCAGTTAATGAGCAGACAGGTAAAGAATTTGCAGTTAAGATCTACAAGACCTCGATCTTGGTTTTCAAAGACAGAGAAAGATACGTTGATGGTGAATTCAGATTCAGAAACACAAAGAGTCAATCGAATCCAAGAAAAATGGTTAAAGTTTGGGCTGAAAAGGAGTTTAGAAATTTGAAAAGATTGCATGGGTCGGGAATACCATCCCCTGAACCGGTTGATTTGAAGTCGCATGTCTTGGTTATGGAATATCTTTCGAAAGGTGATGGGTGGCCTTCACCAAAGCTAAGAGATTTTGTATTCAAGGATATTGATCAGATTGCTTATTTCTATCACAAGATGTTGATCTACATGAGATGGTTATTCCAGAAATGTCGTTTGGTGCATGCTGATTTGAGTGAGTACAATTCCATTGTTCATGATGGCGAGTTGTATATCTTTGATGTTTCGCAAAGTGTGGAGCCTGAACATCAGATGTCTATGGATTTCCTGAGAATGGATATCAAGAATGTTAATGATTTCTTTTCAAGAATCAAGAAGATTAATGTTTACCCAGAAAGACTAATATTTAAATTCATTCTAGAACCATGGGGGATGATTTATAAACACGATGATGAGGATGATATTGTGGAAGATGAGAATTACGATTACTTAGAGAGTTTGTTGAATGATATGCCATTATTAACTGAAGACGATGAAGATCAGAAACATCAGGATGAAATCTTTAGAAGTCTTCATTTGGTTAGTTCTTTAAACCATTTGGAAGAAAGAGATTTTCAAAAATTCTCAGAAGGTCATATTGATACATTGAGAGATCTAGTCAATGAGAAAACTATGGAAGGATTGGAAGCTGGTGATGAGAGTAAACTGGATGGTAATGGCGAAGCAGATGACGATGAAGATAACACAGATGATGGCGAAGACGATGAAGAATACGATTCGGATGATGATGAATATAGTGATGATGATAGACCACCAAAAGAACTAAAAGGTAAGAGATACGAAGATAAAGATATCAAGAAGGAGAGAAAAAAGGCCGCTAAAGAAGATGCCAAAGAAAAGAGAAAAACCAAGATGAAGAAACATTTGAAGAAGAAATTGGTTAAGAAAGGTCAACATAAATAAAACTGAAAATAGAATTTCAAAATCTCTGTATACGATACTTTTCAATCTTTTTGTTTCATATGAACTGTCCTGTACAATAAAAGAAAAGATTATGTAAACAACTCGCTGTAGAACATTGAATTCCGCATATACACTAGACACTTCCGCCTGAACGACTATCACCACCAATAATACCAGCCATCTCTAACAAGGCCCTTCCATCATCCCAGTTCTTAGCATTGAGTCGTTTTCTAGCCTCAGCCTCTCTATGTTCCCATTCCCATTGTTTTTTCTGCTCTTCTAATTCTTTCTCAGTACCACATCCCCACACTTCAATTTCAGATATCTTAATCCATGTTTCATATTCAGGAACATTGGGTTTCTTGAAACATGAACCGGTTTCAAATGTTCCAGGGATGCACAAATGACGGAAATTGGCAACCTCTAAACTTTGTTCAACGGTTAATGACACTTCTCCCGGTCTATAAATTTTAACTGCACCTTTGGTCAATGGTGGCTTAGAGCCGAATCCAATACCTCCTCCCAGTGTGTTGAAATATGCGAAATTCGTGTTGAATTTGGAAGATCTGTATATTGTCTGACGTGGCGAAAGCTGGGCTATGAACGTCTCGTCTCCTCCGAACGGTTCAGAGTTGGAGACACGCCATGGGTTCTTGATGTAAACCATGAACGTTATGGGTTTTGAGGTGTTGTCTGAATTTTCAGGAAATGGGACAGAGTTCTGGTTCGTTGGGTAGAATTTGGGGAAATCCGACTTGAATGTCTCAAATGTCTTGTTTTTGTTTGTGCTATTCGGGTTGATATACCTTCCGGTTATAAACATTATTGTTGGAGCGTTCCATTTCATTATCTTTGATTCCAGTGATCTTATAGAAAATCCGTATTTAGAACCTGTATATAGATTTCTCAACCGTGTAAATGTCAGGTCATCGGGTAAAAAAGTAGCCATTTGCGAAAGTAGAGGATCAGAAAGAATCTTGTATTGGTTCAAATCAGAGGATCTTGCCTTTGGTTCATAATCGTTTAAATCATAGAGAATCGGCTGCAAATAATGATACAGTGGGTTGAATAGATTAGGCATGGTAGCACCTGTTCGCAACGAAGATCCTATTGTTCTTTGGAAATCGATGATATTGATATGCTTTTCAGAAATATTGAGTTGTGATAGTGTAAGGTCAAAACTACGCAGCAGATTGAATGCCGATATTTCGTATTTCTTCCATGTAGCTTCATCAAATTGAAATTGATCCGAAAGCGGAATTGAATCGTTTAGTTCAAGAGTTATCCTAGATATCAACAACATGAATGTAACCAGTTGTAGCAAGTCTTTGGCCTTCAATGGATGTTCCTCAATGTCGATTCCATCATACGACTGTATTATTGGAGTCAAAAGCCACTGGACTTTATTGTTTATGAATACAACATCGATATCCTCAATGGTGACGTTTGCTTCATCTTTCTTTTCACTTTTCTCGTCAGTGTGAAGACCGAACTCATAACTGAAGGATAAATAAAGTAGTTTCAGAAAAAATTGATTATCATTAGGTGTGAATATGGACGTGAACTTTTCAGGGTTTAATAACGTCAGCACTTTGATCAATCCTGCGATTGATATTGATTCATCGAATGTTGCCTCTTTGAAATTAGGAAAGAACGATAAGAACTTGATGGAATTGAACAAGGTGTTTGATATTGGCAAGTTTGCATCCAGCCCAATTATTTCAAAGAGTTTATTTTTGTGTATCAGATGATTTGGCTGAAGTTCGGTTAGTCCAAGGTTAGATTTCATGCTGAACAATTCTATAGGTTTGAAAGTTTTAGTTGCCTGTCTGTTAAAGAGCTGTTCCAATTGCGATGCCGACAGCTTGGAATGCACCATTTTGGCATTTTCTATTGTAGAATCATTATCGGATGACGCTGTCTGGCCCATTTTCAGATGGTGAATAGTATTGAATCTCTTTAGCAGTAGACTAGTTTACTCAACGGGAAGATGAGTAGTAACAACGAATTAATAATAAATAGTGGTAAAATATCGAAAGCTGCATTGTGCCCCGGCGCGGCGATAATATATGGGGGATGATGTAAGCAGTTGGGTAACGTGCAATTAACCTGTTCGTCTTATCCTGTTTGGTTTGTTGAGTCCTAGGTGGTAGGAAGAAGGAAGTTCCACAAACGGTGGATATATTACACAAATGTTGGTTTGATTATTGTGATGAAATGTATTGTATGTTTGTCTGATTGACTGTGAAGTGGGGACCGTTCTCTTGATAAAGGATGTCACACGCCACGTTTCCGTGAGTGGCGGTGCTCAAAATGAGGGGAAAGAGAAGGAGAAGGATTTGTTTGAAGATTGCGTCTCTTTAATAACCATCCTTGTTTGCAACACGTTTCCATTGGTTGATAGTGATCACTAGCATTCTCATTATCATTCTCATTCTCATTCTCATTCTCACTTGCAAATGTTTTTAGCTAAGAAGCCAGCCCTTAACAATGTGTATCGTTTCAGGATGCTTCATCATCCTGTTTTGAGTGCAAGACTATACTCTTCCGCTGCCAAAGAGGAGCACCACTCGGATAAGGAGCACCATCATGAAGAACATGGCCACCATGAAGAGGTGCTACTTAGAGAAGACGATTCAATCGCCAACAAAGCAACAATCACCCTTTTTCTCGCAATCTTGGGAGTCTTTGCTTACGACAGCATCAACACATCCTACAGAAATTCACATGATGGTGAAGCCCTTTTATCCTTCATGACACAGACTGCGACAAAGGAACAAGTGGATGAAGCGTTCGCTGAATACAGACTGGGTGTCAGTAAACAAGCTGAACTTGAAAAAATGATCAGTTTTAGAGAATTGCCAGATTATAACAGCAGATTTACTGCAATTAGAGAGGTTCCAGGTAGAGCATTACCATTTGGTGGCAGTGTTGGTTCTGGTGTTATTAGAGATCACTCTAAATTGGCTCCTAGAAAACAGCCAAAGAATCCTCTTGAAATCGAAGACGATTGAATGGTTGGTTGCAATTGGCATGTACGCTTTGTAAGTTGAGGCTTTTGATATTACGTTTCCAAATATGATTGTTGATACAGTTTTTGTTTTCCCCCCTTTGATTCTATATATTCCTGATACAGCCAATCTTGAATTTTGAATGATGTCGTTGTAATAATTGTAAGATCATAGTTGTAGGTCAGGGCATCTGCAGTTGTATATCTCACTATCTTCACACGCCTGCGCCCTGGTCACTGGCCATCTGTGGCGCATTGCATTTTGACGCGTTTTTCTGATTTGTTTTGAATTCAGTTTTTGTAAAGTTGTTTCACTTTGACCATCTGGCTCAGTGGATCACCTTTCCACAAACCAGTCACATATTCCAAAGGCTACTGGAAATCGAAAACCATGATTGTTGGAGCATCGAGATCGGAATTGTTGGAGTGGGTGAATGCCACATACAACCTCAACTACACTAAGATAGAACAATTTGGAAACGGTGCGGTATACTGTCAGATCTTTGATTCTGTCTTTGGTGATCTACCAATGGGAAAGGTCAACTTCAATGCGTCATCAGATTATCAGTATCTTTCTAATTACAAAGTGTTACAAGCCGGATTCTCAAGACACAAGATCACAAGAGAGGTTCCAGTTGAGAGATTGATGAAGTTTAGACTGCAGGATAATCTTGAATTTTTACAATGGATGAGCAAACTTTGGTCAGAGAATAAACTGGATGATTATGATCCAATGTCCAGACGCAAACCTATCGCAAATACTCCTGCACCTGCATCCACCAGAAGAATTATGTCAGGAGGAAGTTCCACACAAACCGTGCCAGCCACTTCCAGAAGGACCTCGATGGCTAATACCAGTGCCTCACTTAGTGTGAACAAGCAGAGATCACAACCAGACGTTAGCGCACATAGCTCGAGACAGTCATCGGCATCTATGAGATCGTTAAGACCAACTAATAGCACCAATGCGAACCCACCTGCTACTTCTCGTGAATTGATGAAGATGTCCGAAGACTTCAAACAAGTAAAGCAGCAACTAAACGAATCTAGACAAGTACAAGAAAACCTTGAAACTGAAAGAAACTTTTATTTCAATAAATTAAGAGAGATCGAAATCATTTGCCAAAATTTAAATGACAAACTGATCAACAATGAAACGGTGGATATTGGAATCAATGATTTAGTTCAGCATGTTCAAGAGATACTGTACAGTACAGCTGAGGGATTTCAAGTTCCGGACGAATCAGAGAGCGCTGGAATTACAGCCAATGGTATGATTCCAGAATCAGGCATTCAGAATAACAAGGAGAATGATTTGAGAATGATGGATGATGAAACTTTCTAAATGGTGTCATTATGGGGCATGCTTCCCGTGTGCTTGCGTGTGTGTTTATGTTTTCACTTATTATTACTAAACTTTTTGTTTTTCCTTATGCTTTTATCATGATTTCCAACTTTTCTATTTTTGTTTTCTCCACTCCTTCTTCTTTGGCATATTTGTACTACCTTCATTATCTAGTTCAACCTCTCTTCATACTATCAGATACCCAATCATACCAAACACCAGCCCGGCTGCTGACACGCGCGCCACAAAAGGCAGCTTCGAAGCCCGCTCCACCAAGAAATTTAACGAGCAGTGGCAAAGAAAAGAATCGTTAACACATGTAATGGCCTAACCCCTAACTCTGTAAAAGCAGAACGTAACCTAGTTTTCACATCAAGCTATGTTTAGTTTGAGAAATGAGATTATGATGATCCGTAGACCTCTTGGGTCTGCGTTTGCTAAAAGGCTTGTCAAGAGCAACGTGCCATATACTCCAAGAAGCACATTCAAAGTTCCCCTCTTGGGTTCAAACATTAGAAGCTTCTCTTCTTTGAACAATGTTTTGAAGTTTCAACATACTTTCAAAAAATACGAAGAGAACAAAGACAAGAAAGATGATAAGAAGAAGAAAGACACTGAAAAACCAATTGCTTTTTTGGCGTCCCCACAATTTAGAAATTATGTACTAATATCATTGGTTGTCTCATTACTATTCAGTTTCTCCGGGGACTCACCGGCCACAAATCAAATGACATTCCAAGACTTCAAAGTCAACTACCTAGAAAAAGGCCTTGTTCAAAGAATTGAGGTGATAAATAACTCTTTTGTTGAGGCACAATTACGTTCAGGCTCAAAACTTGGATTCACCATTGGTTCAGTGGAATTCTTTGAAAATGAAATAGATTTAATCCAAGACAAGCTTGGAATCCCAGCCGTTGAAAGAATCCCTGTTAGTTTTGAGAAGAGAGCCAGTATTTGGTCCTATATTATTCCATTCTTACCTACAGTTATCTTAATTGGTGGTACTTACTATTTGATCGGACAATTGAGAAAGAGAGGTTCAGGAGGTAAATCTGGTGGTCCACTAGATGGTATCATGAGCGTTGGTAAATCCAAAGCCAAGTTATTCAACCAAGATACTGATATCAAAGTCAAATTCAAGGATGTTGCCGGCTGTGATGAAGCCAAGGAGGAAATCATGGAGTTTGTGAGTTTTTTGAAACATCCTCAAAAGTATGAAAAATTGGGTGCCAAGATTCCAAGAGGTGCTGTTCTGTCAGGTCCACCTGGTACCGGTAAGACCTTGTTAGCAAAGGCAACTGCAGGTGAAGCAGGTGTTCCATTCTTATCTGTCTCCGGTTCCGAATTCGTTGAAATGTACGTTGGTGTTGGTGCATCTAGAGTTAGAGATTTGTTTCAAACTGCCAAGAAGTTGGCTCCATGTATCATCTTTGTTGATGAAATTGATGCAATTGGTGCTGAAAGAGAAAGTAACCCAATGAGATCAAACGATGAAAAAGAAGCCACTTTGAATCAATTATTAGTGGAAATGGATGGTTTTGGTTCCTCGGATCATATTGTTGTTCTTGCTGGTACCAATAGACCAGATATTTTGGATAAAGCATTGACCAGACCTGGTAGATTTGATAGACACATATATTTGGATAGACCTGATATTGAAGGTAGAAAGGCTATTTATAAGGTTCATTTGGCTCCATTAAAGATGAAAGTTGCCGTTACTGATGAATTTGCAGGTAGATTATCTGCTTTAACTCCTGGATTTTCTGGTGCAGACATTGCTAACTGTTGTAATGAAGCTGCTTTGATTGCTGCCAGAACTGACGCTGATTTTGTTGAATTGAAGCATTTTGAACAAGCCATTGAAAGAGTTATTGTCGGTCTGGAAAGAAAGACTAGAGTCTTATCTCCAGAAGAAAAGAAAACCGTTGCATACCATGAAGCTGGTCATGCTATTTGTGGATGGTATTTGAAATACGCTGATCCTTTGTTAAAGGTCTCGATCATTCCAAGAGGTCAAGCTGCTTTAGGTTACGCTCAGTACTTACCAGGTGATCAATATTTAGTGTCACAAGAACAATTTGAACATAGAATGATCATGGCGCTTGGTGGTAGAGTGTCAGAAGAAATCAACTTCAATGAAATCACCACCGGTGGTTCTGATGATTTCCAAAAAGTTACCAAGATGGCAAATTCTATGATTTTGAAGCTTGGTATGTCTAAGAAATTAGGTACGATTGTTTTGGAATCAAGTCAAACACAAATGCAAGTTCACAAGAATTTCAGTGAAGAGACTTTTGAGATGATTGATTCAGAAGTTCACAGGGTTATCACTGACGCATATGATAAATGTAAGGCTCTTCTAACTGAAAAATTCGATGAAGTTGAGAAAGTTGCACAAGAACTATTGACCAAAGAAGTCATCACTAGAGATGATATGATCAGACTACTTGGTCCAAGACCATTTGAAGAGAAGAATGTGGCATTCAAGAAGTATCTATTGCCTCAAAGTGGAGAAGGCGAAAACCCACATACAGATGATGGCGCCAAACTATAGTTAAGATGTAGATTGGCAAATCCTCTACTATTTTGGAAAGCTTTCTTCATTGTTATATTTTATATGTTTCCTTTCTCTTGTATATAGAACGATAAATATGGAAATTTTTACTTTATTTCCACAGTAAGCATTAGTTGTTGCATAAAAAAACAAAGATCAGGTATTTAATAGTCAATTAGGTATACGATAGGAACTTTCAAATAGTTCAAAAAAGAACTCAAAAAAAAGCAAACAAGAAGAAAATATATTCACTATAACAATATAAGATAATTTTGATAGGATGTCCATTAGTATTGATCCTCTTCAGTCTTTGCTAAGGCTTGCTTGAAATCATTGATCAAATCTGCAGGATCTTCAACACCGACACTAACTCTGAGCAAAGTTCTTCTCTCGTGCTTATCACTCATTGCTCTCCATTCAATCAATGACTCAACACCTCCTAAGGAAGTAGAATGATCAAAGTATTTCAATTTGGATGGGAATCTCTTGGCCTGCTCTTCATTGGCGAATTCAATTGCAAACACGGGAGAATCACCACCACTCATTTGTAGCTTAACGAATGGTTCAGTTTGTAACGAGTTATGCCATATTTTAGCCAGCTTTGGATAGTTTGATTGGTTATCAGCTAGCCATTTCACCAACTTTGTGGCACTTGTTGATTGTTTCAAAATTCTCATTTCATATGTTCTTAAGGATCTTAAGATCAAATATGCCTCCAAATTACCAATATTAGAACCCAAAAAGATTCTATCTTCAACAAGTTGAGTCTTGACTTTGATATCTTTAGTCACCAAGACACCAGCAAGCAAGTCTGAATGACCACCGAAATACTTGGTTGCGGAATGCATGATCATGTCAACACCAAAATCCCAAGGGTTGCTTAATGGTGGAGGAGCAAATGTTGCGTCAACTATGACGAAACAACCTTTTTCCCTGGCAACTTTAACATAGTATGCAAGATCATGAACCAGAGCATATGGATTCTGTGGAGTTTCAATATGAATCAAATCACCCTTTTGCAACTTGTCAATCTCATCCAGCTTCAATTGAACCAAACCATGGTTTCTAGTCCAAAGATCCAAGATACCATGGATACCATGATACCCATCACCGATCATAACCTGTTTTGGGTTGTAATATGTGATTGCAGCATTGAATGCAGCCAATCCGTTGTTGTAAACGACAGCATGTCCGTCTAACAGGTCTCCCAAAACAGCTTCATCTTTGGAAGAGTTTGGATGAGATAGACGCGAGTACCATGGTCTTCCTGTGGTGATATCTTCAGATTTGGAGTCAATTGCTGCAATGTATTCATCTGGGTTGTCTGGATATCTGTAGGTTGTCGAGACGTTGATTGGTTGCACAACGTCGATTGTTCTCTTGTGTGTTTCATGGTCAGCATGAAGTAATCTAGTGGATAAGCCTGCCATTTTGTTGAGTATATGCTGAGATGAATATCTATTCAATGTATAAGAAATGTATATGGTCGAAGATTATGTCTTAGTAATCAATCCCAAAGAGCATCCCATCACCCAAATCACAACTCCACAGTTCAGTTCAGTTGAGTTCTCTGATTCGCTTTCCAGTCTCGCGCCACAATTGCCAGCACAGCCACTGGGAACGTCCCAATCTCAAAGCACAGCCACGAAACCCGTCTCTTTTTTTAATTTTTTTTTTTACAGATTTTTTTTTGACTTTTCACAATCATTAAGAAAGGACCACTGAAGACTGTTTGGTATTTGTACTACGACAACCATTGAAAGCATATAACAACCGGATCTCGCAACATGGCAAGAAGAGGCGGTTCTAGAAACCAAAATGGTAGAAACAAAGGTGGAAACAACAATAACTCTCAACCAAAGAGCACCAAGACCAAGGGAACCAAGAAAAAATCACAAAATAGAGCTCAGGATGCATTTCAAATAGCACTGAAAGAAACCGGTAGCGGTGGAGATGACTCTGACAATGAAATGGGATCAGGCAGCGGCCGTAGTAAGTCTAAGAAATCAAACGGTGCTGTTATGAACATTAGAAATAAAGTTGAAGGTTTAGGAGTGCCAGCCTCTGGAAAGCAGGATGATGATGATTCTGATGATTTTGACGATGAAGAGTTGGATTCTGATGATGCATTGGGATCCGATGACGAGTATGATGTTTTGAACTCTAAATTTTCACAAACTTTAAGAGATAGAGCAGATAATGGACAGGAAGATGAAGAAGAAGGTTATGATAGTATTGATGAGAGCGAGTTGATTCCATTATCTGAAGTTTGGGCCAGAGATGATGAAGATATAAAAAAATCCAAGAAAATGGGCTTAGATGCATCCAGTAACGATATCATATTAAACGATGATGATGACGATGAGGATAGTGAGGATAGTGAAAGTGAAAGCGAGAGCGAGAGCGAGTTTTCAGATGATGATGAGGATGATGACCAACTTGGACTTGAAGATGATCCATTCGATGAAATTGAAGACGATTACGAAGATAATGAATCTGGAGGTTTAACTAATGTGTTATCCAGCTTATCAACTACACTACCTAAATTCACAAAGAAAAACAAACTCTTGATAAATGATAAAACCGATGAGAACTTATTTGGTCTTTCCACATCCGGTAAGAAACTGTCCCTTATGGATATGATGAAAGACATAGATCAAGAAACAAACGAAGATGCAATCTTGCTGTCGAAACCAACCAACGACGACGATGAAAGTGATAATGACGATGATGAAGATGGAACTAGAAAGGCATTCAATGTCCCATTACCACAACGTATTCAACAACGTAACGAAAGAAGAGCAGCTTATGATATCCAAAAGGAAGAAGTTGAGAAATGGACAGATACAATCCAAGTTAATAGAAAGGCTGAGGTTTTGAAATTTGAAGATACAAGAGTGAAGCATAACGAAGCATCGTCGTTTCAACCTATTGATAAACCATTGAATGAGTTGGATTCGAAATTGGATCAGATTTTAGAGAAGTCGAATTTGGAGTCTAAGAAGACACAAGATCTATTTGAAGATATAGAGACTGCAAAGTTATCAAAGGCTGAGATGATGAAGAGAACAAATGAATTAAGATTGATGAGAGAGTTGATGTATCGTGGTCAAAAAGATTCAAAGAGAATAAAGAAAATCAAGAGTAAGACGTACAGACAAAAACTACGTAAGGAAAGAATGAGAAACCAAGAGTTGGTTGAAGGTTCGGATGCTGAGCCTGGTAATGAAGAAGATGAAGATTATTCTAGAGCAAAGGAAAGAATGTCATTGAAGCATAAGAACACTTCGAAATGGGCCAAGTCTATGATCAAATCAGGTATGATGAATGACAAAGAAAACAGAGACGAGATGGAAGAGATGTTGAGAAAGGGTGAAAAACTGAGAATGAAGCAATTAGGTAGAGAAGACAATGAGAGTGATGATGATAGAAATATTTCTGATGTTGAAAGAGATTTGAATGGCGAAACCAATGAGGTTGATGAAATTGATAAGCAAAAGATCGGTAAAGGTGTGATGAACATGGATTTCATGAAGAATGCTGAGAAAAGAGAGAAGCTTGAGAATGCTAAGGATCTTGAAGCTTTGAGAGACTATAGAGAAAATAGTAGTTCTTTGGACAAGTCTGAATTTGGTAATGTTGAAGATTCTGTGAATGTGAACTTGAATCAAGGAAGAAGAGTTTACACACCAAGTGCTGCTGTTGCATCTGAACTGGCTAACAAACTTAATAAAGAAGTTTTGGCTGAAATGGAAGATGATGAGCATAAGAGTTTGGGTAACAGATTGAAAAACAAGGGAAAGAAGAACAACAGCAACAACAATAACAATTCTACAGGTTTATCATCGACCTCTCCTGAAGAATCAAATCCATGGTTACAAGAAGAAGATAGTGATAACGATGGTGAAGATAGAAGAAGCAGATCCAAGAAAATCACAATATCCGATGCATCATCATCCAAATTGGTGAAATCAGCAGCCAAGATTGAAAAGAAGCAACAACAACAACAAGACAAGAAGAAGAAGAGATCGAGCTCAGAAGCTAACTTTGACGATGATCAAGAAGTTATCATTGAAACATCAAAGACATTGACCATAATAGATCCTTTACAAAGACCACAGCAAGATGATTACGAAGGAGATGCCACTTCGAGTAATGATATCAGAATGTTCAAGCAGAAGGATCTAATCACACAGGCATTTGCAGGTGACGATACAACGATAGCCAGGGAATTTGAAGATGAAAAGAAACAGGTTGAAGATGATGAAGGAGATCAAGAAGTTGATTTGACATTGCCTGGATGGGGTTCATGGTCGAGTGCCACCAACAATGGAAAGAAGAAGCAAAAGAAGATAATCAAGACCGTTCAAGGTGTTGTTTCAAAGGAAAAGAGAAAGGATAAGAATAAGCAGAATGTTATTATTAATGAGAAGGTTAATAAGAAATCTGTTAAATATCAAGCCACCAATGTTCCATATCCATTTGAAACTGCTGAACAGTATGAAAGATCGTTGAGAATGCCATTGGGTCAAGAATGGGTTTCTAGAGAATCGCATCAAAAACTTAACATGCCTAGGGTTGTTGCCAAGCATGGTTCTGTTATTGATCCATTGAAAGCGCCATTTAAATAGTTGTTAGTATTTTCTTGTATTTTATTCTTACACTGAAATAATTATGTACGATTAATTTGAAATTAAAGTTTGTTCTAGAAAGGTTAAACAGTATATTTGCCAAAAATCAAAATAAAACACACAGTGTTTAGCAAAGAAAGATATTGAAATTCAAACAGAAGCAAAAATAAAGGGAAAAAAAAGCCGTAGCCAATTTGTCATCATCAAGAAAAACAGAGAATTGGATTACTGGTTCAACAACAGTTCAATATCTGGGGCAATTTTACTAGGGGTCTTAATTGAACCGTATCTTTCATAAACCTGACCTTCTTTATCAATTAAGAATTTCTCGAAATTCCACTTGATGGCCTTCAAACCAAACAATCCAGTTTTGGAACTCTTTAACCACTTATAAAGTGGAGACTCATTGGTACCATTGACATCAACTTTAGTCATAATTGGGAACTGGACATCGTATTTAGAAGCACAAAATTCAACAATTTCCTGCTCGGTACCTGGTTCTTGACCACCGAACTGGTTGCATGGGAAAGCTATCACTTCGAATTCATCATCTTTGTATTTCTCATAAATTTCTTCAAGTTCTTTGTATTGTTTGGTGAAGCCACATTTTGAAGCGGTGTTCACGATCAAGACAACTTTGCCTTTCAATTGTTCAAATGAGAAGATTTTTCCATTGACGTCTTTCACTTCGAATGTGTAAAAAGGGGACTCAGCATCGGAAGTCATTGTTGTGTGTGTGTGTGGGTGGATGTCGATTTACGTATAATGTCAGTTCAGTTCACGTGGTGTGCTATGGTAAGATACAACCAAAAGAGATATTAAGCTAGTTTAGAGTAAAGATGGAGGGGGGCAGGGGTGGTATTGCAAGGTGGATGATGTCCTTGTTTAATAGTAGTATACGCTCAATTTGCTCAATTGGGATAGGATACCAGTTGCAAATCGAGAGGGAAAGAGCAAAAGAGCCAAAGAGCAAAAGAGACAATGCAGAGGTTAGGAACAGGCAGGAGATGTATGGAAACATCTCACTCCAGGAAGCTGCACCGATTTACCGCACACCAGTGCACCAGAGGGGCGGGCTGTTGAATTAGACGAGACGCATGGCGGGCGGGCCGTTTTGGGGATCTCTCACGATGCCGTATTGGTACTGGTGCCACCTTGCAAGTGTGGTGGGACATGAAACATCACATCACCCACCAGATGGAAGTTATCGGGTGTATTCTGTCTGGTACGGATATCCTAAGTCCAAGCTGAGTCTTCTCTTCTTCTTTTTAGGACGGGCAATGCCTCAGCAGTGCGGCTTTGTTCCATGCACCACCAGCCACCAGTCACTAGCCACACTTCACCAGCCACACTTCACTGGGAAACGCGCTGTTTTTGTGTCAGTTCTGCAATCTCAACTACACGTGAAGTTCAATAACTGGAGCAACTTGCTGTGTCTCCATCCCATCACCCAACCAGCCAGGCTCATGCGATATTATACACACACCTAATCAACATGAATACCCAGATTCCAGTCACTTTCCACAACTTGAAAAACTTTTTGGACTCTCAGATACAGATACTCAAGAAACCATTGGTTGTTGATGAACAATTGCACGATATCTTAACAAACAACACAACACATCATAACAACGTAACTGAAAACCCAGACAATCATGATGTTGATGTTGAAGACGATGATGATGATGATGAGTATAAGCCATTATCTCGAACCCTTCATCCTGTGATCAACTCCACAGGTTTCAAGATGACCGACATACAACTTCGAAAGTTCATCAAGGCACTAAACACCTTAATAACTAAGAAATACAACGGTTACTTCTCGAATCAGGCAGTGTATCAGATAACGAACCAGATTTTGACAAACGAGTCGAATCTGAATACGCTACGGAAGATGAATTTGATTGAGTTGAATGATTATCTGTCTGTATTCAGCGATAATAAGCTGCCCAACTTGAATGGTAGTACCAGAGTTACGAATGATGATGATGATGATGATGATGATGGTAACGATGATGAAAACGATAATGATAATGAAACTAATAATCTTTTTATGAACGGGTTGGTGAATTTGAAGAATGATCATATACTTCAGTTGATTGATGAATTACCCAGTTCGAATTCACTTTCAACCAACGATGTTAACTTGATTGAAGATTACGATGATACGATACAGGATTTGAAAAAAAATAGATTGAAATTGTTGAGATTGAAGCAAAAATTGAAAACTTATCAAGATTTAAATAGAGTCTTGAATGGAAAATTAACGGGTTTGCAAAAAAATTTAATCACCAGTTCAAACGATGAGTTGGTTGATGAGATCTCAAATACTAGGATCTTGATACCGATGGTGCTGGAGAAGTTGAATAACGATGAGAATTTGAGTCTATTGAAAGATAGAATGAATTCGAAACTGAAAGACCTTGTTTCATCCTAGATACTTTACTTTGATTATTACTTTTTACTATTTTGCTAATACAATTTTATTTCAGAGAATCTACATGAATGAAAAGGTTCATCAGACCATAGTGTAGTACCATGATGATAAAAAATGTCATCCAATACGAATCCCGATTTCTATTTGTGAATCAATTTGTTATGCAAAGATATTATTGAAGTTATTATTTTATCAATTCATTTTCTCTTTATTAATAGAAAGAAAATTTGTAAATATATATAATATAATCTGAATCAATGTGTTTTGTGTTTTAAATTTTTTCCATTTTAGTTAATTTATGTATTTTGTAATGATATTCAAAATTGATGTATTAACCTAATCGAACAAACCGAAACCCATGTCATCATCAGACTCTTCCTTTTCTTCAACTTCTTCTTCAGCTTCAGCTTCAGCAGCAGCGGAACCAGAAGAGGCAGCAGCACCAGAAGAGGCAACAGCAGCACCACCGGATGGTAATGAGGCTAACTTGGTGGAACCTTCAGCAATCAATTGGTCGACGGACTTACCTTCTAAAGAGGAGATCAATAAGTCAAGGGTTGATTGTTCAACTTCAGCACCAACGGATTCTAACAAAGTGGTGATGTCAGAAGCAGATGGAGATGAGTTACCACCTTGTTGTAATAATAAGTATGCAGCTAAGTACTTCATTGTGTAAGTTGTTCTATATTAATATATTTGAAATAATCACTTTTAAGCGGAGAGCAGACTATTCCTTACAGATTAAGAGCAGCCTTTGAATAACAACCACCCAGTCACCCTTGCACAAAAGATCAAAAACTTTTCAACTTTCCACTCAGTTCGCTCTCTCCAATTCGCAATTCGCAATTCGCAACTCGCAATTCTCACGCTTCTCTCAGGCAGAGAAAAATGGCAGAAGGGCGTGCGTGGCTCAAACTGGAGGGTTTGGATACACCCCCTTGTGTCACGTGCCTTCCACGTGGTCTCGAGCTTCTGACTTCTCCGTATTCCATCCCGCGCGGTCTTCCCGATTTGGTAATTATTTTTATTTCATTTTTATTTTTATTTATTTTATTATCTATTTATACTTATTTGTACATCATCTGAAAAATTATCCAAATCACTTGGGGAAAAAAAAATCACTGAAGCTAAATGTGTCCTTTCACTGCATATACTGAAATCATATAACATTAAGAAGATTTATAGCAACTACCAGAGAACCTAAAATGTCGGAAACTGAATTGAATACCATAGAACTAGAAGCAAACCCGCTAACCAAATCAAACACCGCCATCAACAACAACAGCAGCGTCATCAGAGATGCTTCGATTGAAATATTCGTTGGATCGATATCAGGTGCCATTGCCAAAGTGGTGGAGTATCCTTTCGATACGATAAAAGTCAGACTACAGTATTCAAATTCATTACCACAACCTTTATTCTCCTCAACTTTCGACTGTCTTCGGAAAACATACCAGAATGAAGGATTGTACAATGGGTTTTACAAAGGGTTGTTGACTCCGATGTTAGGATCCTCGCTTGAGATTGCTGCGTTGTTTTTCAGTTACAAGTTGGCTCAGGATGGGATCAATTTATTGAAAGGTGGTGAAGTTGGTGATTCGTTGAGTATGAATGAGAAGTTCTTGTGTGGTGGTCTTTCTGGTATATCCACCAGTTTCGTGCTGACTCCTGTTGAGTTGATCAAAGTTAAGTATCAGGTTGAGAATCTTAAAGGTCGGAATACTGGTAATAGTGGAAATAATCTCACTATTGGAAAGCTGATAAAGGGGATATACAAAGAGGATGGATTAAAAGGGTTATGGAAGGGACAGATGACAACGTTGGTTAGAGAATGTGGTGGTTCAGCTGCTTGGTTTGGTGCTTATGAACTAACTTTAGAGTATTATAGAAGTTTAAGAAAGAAACCAAGCAATGGGAATAGCTTAGTTGCTGAAGATGAGGATGTTGAATTTAAACCTTTAGAATTGATGAGTGCTGGTGCAATGGCTGGTATTGGTTACAACTGTCTGTTGTTTCCAGTGGATACTGTGAAGTCGATCATTCAGTCGAATGATAACAAACAAACTTTGAAAATTGTTGATGTTTCAAAGGATATTTATAAGAAGTATGGAATAAGGGGTTTCTATCCAGGGTTGGGTATCACGATGTTCAAGACTGTTCCTGCCAGTGCAATCATGTTTTTCTGTTATGAGACTATCAAGAAAGAATTGATCTAATCTTACAAAACTTTCACCTTCTAATTATATATATATACACACACACTAATGAAAGTAACGGCAAAATACATTTCTTCTAATCTAAACGTAGCTTTTTGATTTCGATTTCAATCTCTTGACAATCAAATCTGTCTTTAAAACAAACTCTTCTTTGAAATAGAACAAAAATGCAGCACTCAAGATACTCTGTAACAACTTAAGATTCAAACCTCTATAAAAACTCAAAACTCCTTCACTTTTGAATATATCAACAATCACACTCAACATACTCTTACGCTCACCACCTTGTTGCAAATGCATTCTGGATCTAACTGTAATGTAAGGGTACGTGATAACAGTTGCAATCAACTTACCAAACGCACCCAAATACAACGCATCCAAAGGTGTCAACTTTCTCTTCTTAGTGATGATATTTTTCAATTGTTCAAAGATGGTGTATTGGATAACTGGATTTAAAACTAATGCCAAAGCAGGAGACAATCCATTGAACAACTTGATCCATCCTTCGTTTTTGATGATTGATAAAATCATTGAGATTGTAGTTTGTTTTGATTTCAAAATTGTAAGTCGGGTGTTTGCGATCCATATCGGGTTGGTTATCACACGTGAGATTATACCTGCTACAGTACCGCATATCAAACTTTGTTTTATGGTTAGTCTTTTCAGTTGTTTGGATCTGTTGTTGAATTTGGAGCTTGTTAGTTCGTAGAAATAGTAGTATGAGAAGTTGGTTGCTATGATTCCAATCAATGCGCTTTCTAGACCATTGTATAGTCCTTTGAATTTTTCAAACTTGTTGTTGTTGTTGGAGTCAGATGTTGTGTTTTCATCTTTGGTTTGTTTCTTTGCCTGTGCTTTGGTGGATAGTGTTGATAGTGGGTACGTTAGTGTCATTGAGACGAGTCCACTTAACCCGCCTGCGATTCCATGCGACAAGGAGTCGATTTGCTTATCCTGACTCATTGTATAATGCTGTTAGTCTTGCTGCTATGGTCAATATAACATGAACAGAGGCAACTTATGAAGTGTACATGGTCACTTGGATACACCAGATTGTTCAGCTTTTTGTCCTCCGCGTTTATCGACCTAATTGGGCAACTGAAATCACAGGACACACCAGTGACACACCAGGGGCTGCCACCCATCCTGCCACAATGCTGCAACACTGGATCACCATCACCATCACCATCACCATCAGAGTACATGCCAACCACCTACATATATCTTCTTCTTCTATCCATTTTCATCTTCACCAACAACAGCAACAACAAGTCCACCGTACGTTCACCAACGAGTCTTCTCTCTGCACCCACAAACCCGGCATGGACAGTTGGCAGCCCGCTGAGAATTCGAATTCCCTCCTGCGCAAATTCAAAGAAACTGTGAAAAGACACTCAAAAACATCTCTCAACCTCACAATCTTCAAGAGACTCTTCAAATAACCACCAAGGTACAACCCTACAACCCTACAACCCTACAACCCTACAAAAGAATCATTCAAGAGTCAAGTATGTCGTCCGGATCAGCATTACCGAACATCAAAACGTTTTGGAAACAAGCAGCGTATCTAACAGTTTTAACCATCGCCACAGCCTATTTCGTGAAATCAAAAGTCACAATCAGAAGAAAACAACAGTATATTGAAGAATCATCAGCATTGGATTCACTTCAGCAAGAAAGAACAGAGAGATCAAAGGCGTATCGTGCGAAATATGGAATAGCTGGTGTTCAGCCTGGGTTTCCTATAAAAGATGAGGATTCAGTTGAGTATGTTAGAAAGAGTGAGTATGAAGGTGCTGGGAATAGTTATATGAGTAGAAAATCTGGTGATAAGTTTGGATTTTGGAGTATTTTCAAGTGATGTTTGATGGTTGATGGTTGATGGTTGTTGTTTATTTGATGTTTGATGTTTGATGTGGTTTTTTATTGTGTGTGTTTCGGTTTGACGATTTTGTTTGTGTTATTTGTCTTGTTATTATAGTTTTCCTTTCTTGATAAAGTAAGATTAAGTAGATGCGTAGTAGGCTATATGGCTATTATTACTGCTAATACTAATACTACTACTAAGATGTCAGTAATATTGCTACTGGACTGTGTAGTCATAAGTGGGTATTTGAATTACGTATTACGAATGGGATCAAATTGAAGGCAACAGACAGACACAATCGGTCATGGATTAAATAAAACAAAATATAAAAGATAAAAGATACAAAAACAAGATAAATCAACTTGAGAAATATATCAATCAAATCAAATTCACATATTCATCTCAGCAATATAAAAGAAACACACGACGAAAGAAAAAGAACGTTTTTTTAGGGGGAATTAGAAAGCAAAAAAAAGCTGGATTTGATTATTTATCATTGGTTGAGAAATAATCAGCCATTTCTTGATCTAATTGCTCCAATGTCTTCTTCTTTGGCTTAGCATTCTTCTTCTTGTTGTTATTAGTACCATTGGTAGCCTTGTTGGTGTTACTTGTTCTTTCTCTACCTGTCGCAGAACCATTCTTTCTACTCTTTGATTTTTCTTGTAATTTAGCCTTCAAGTTTGCCTTTTGGTTGGTTGGCTTTGCTAGTTGTTTTGGTTGAGTTGGTCTGTTTGGAGTGATTCTATCAGCCAAAGGTCTCAAGCTTGGATCAACAACTAATTCCAATCTTAATTTGGATCTACCATTGTCGATTGGAGCATTGTTGAATTGAGAAACTGCCTTTTGAGCAAATTTGGCTTGTTTGAAAATAACTGTGGCAACACCGGTTGGTTGACCTCTGGCGTTGTATGATAGTGAAATGGATTGAATGCCACCAACTTGAGATTGGAAAAATTCCTATTGAAAAGTCAATATTGACAATGGGTTAGTAAAAGATTGATGAAAATAAAATATTTAGTAAAGATTCTCATTTGTTTGACATTATTGAATGAGTTTAAAATTGAAATTGAAATTGTAATGCTTTTGTAAACATATAACCATTGAAATGAGTTGTTGGGCTCCTGAGTTTGAATGTTTTTTTTTTGAAATCAGACACTTCATTCGCTTCTTTTGTGTATTCCTTCCAGTTATCGGATGTGTCTTAGCAGTGCAGTAGCCAATAGAAACGATCAAGGGGTAAGCACAACTATCCCGAACGATTCATTCACACAAACACCATGCACGATAGGGGTAAGAGTTGAACTAGTTATACTTTGGACGCAAGTTAAGACAATTGAATGTTTCATGAATGTGTTTCTTTTTTTTTCAGTTAGTCCACACTAGTTGAAAGAAACACCAAAGTCATAAAAGCAAATTGAATATCATAATCATGTATGAGTAATTTGCTTTATGCTCTGTGAAGGATATCAAATCAAACAAAATGGGTCTATAAGTAAGACCATGAACTTTTGATGATTATGATGCTGCTCTAGAAGAAAGTCCAACACAGAGAGTAGTAAAGAGACTAAAGAAGGATAAGCAAATCCTCTTTAGATCTTTCATGAAACCTTTGCAAATGTCATAGCTAGTAAAAAAAATCAAACCGAATATTTTTGGTTCCCCATAGATTATTTCTTATTCATCAAACCAATCAAGGTGACAAACTATAATCAATCATCAAAAAATATTAATCGTGCAACTTAATTCTCTGAGATGAGGGGAAAGGGGTAATGAACAAAAACCTTAACTTACCCAGCGTGATCATATTTTCCTTTCCCACTCAATTCAACGATGGAAGTTGAATTCAGAGCGTTGTGCTGTGTGGTGTATAACGTTCCACTAAATTTGAGAGTGACCATCGAATTCGTAGTCTATACCCACTGTAGCAAAATGAAGCGAATCAAATGAAACAAATGAAACAAAAAAAAGGAGAAACTAAGATAAAAACCCATTTCAATGGTTGAAAACCAGGTGAATTTTTTTTAGAAAGATGTTCAAAGTTCAATTAAGAATTCAAACAACAACAACAAAAATCAACCATCTGGTTCGAACCATATGTATTATGTATATGCCCATGCATATACATAAGTTTAGTTTCAATTTATTATAATTTCCCATTCAAACAATGCAAAACACAATTTGGGAATTAAATGAAATTGAACAGAAGACATACCTTAACAGCTTCAGATTTGATATCTGTTGGCAAGCCATTAACAACAACTTTTTGAGCGTAATTCAAAGCAGAAGAAGAAACACTAGCCAATGGAGCAGAAGGAATACCACTACCACCATTATTTTGCTTTCTTTTTAAAGCTGAAGCAGCAGCATTAGCCAGTCTTTTCTTGTTGATTGAGCTGACAACTGTTGCTTTACCCTTTGGTCTGTTTGCCACAACGGCCTTACCAACTCTCTTTCCGGCATTTGGGGAAGGGCCTTTTCTACCACCTGTTGCTTTTCTAGCGACAGGGGATTTCTTTTGGTTTGAGGAGATGATGGCGTCCAAGGATTGTTCTAGAGCAGACATTGTGTGTAGTAGGGGGGAGAGGGGTTTGTGTAGTTTAGGAGACTTGATTAGAGTATGGGGAGAGTATGAAGTGGGGGGTAGTGGAGCAGGTTAAGAAGAAGAGGAAGAGTGTAGTGTGTCCAATGTGAATCGAAATCGAAAGGGGCAACACTGAACGAACAGCCAACGCCAACTGAAACATTTCAAAAATGAACAAACTTTGAGCCAGCCACATCTCCAGAGCAAACACACCCGTGCACACGACAACATGCACAACCGTGCACCATCACTGAAACTTGCATCCGCGTCGATCGACCTGCCTCCGGAAAAAGCGACGCGAGGCGGGCCCACTGGTCCAAAAGAAAAAGAAACAAAAACGCGAAGAAGAGAAAAGAAAAGAAAAGAAGAGGCTCCTGAATGCGAATTTGGCGGTTTTGGTGGTTCACATTCCCACTTCACTTCCTTATTAATATGGGCTTGAGTTAGCTGGAGCTGGAACTGGAGCTGGAGCTTCTAATTAGTTCTGCTGTTGTCAGTGGCAACTGTTTGAAGCAAGAAATTGTAGCGTGTTTATTTCTTCAAATCAACAACAAACAGCCAGTGCTAATAATAATAATAACATATGTGCTTTGATTTGCTTGGCCGGCCACGGAACCTGTACACTTGAGAGACTATAATCTTCACCATACTTGAACTAAACTTTAGTTTCATCCTCCCATACGTATACCTCTCCTTCTACTTTTACTTCTACTTCTAATCAAAATTGCCAGTTGAAACGGATACTTCAAATCTCCTGACACCACGCCTGTTTGTGGATTTTATATTTGATCCCTTCAACAATAAAAATACGCAGTTAAAACAAAAACAATCAGACCCATCTTCTGATTCCTGTTCCCTGTTCCCTTTCCTTTCATTGTTCCCTGTTCCTGTTCCTGTTACTCCACATCCACTTCACACTCCCACACACCAATTTCAGTTCAAAACATTTGTTTCAGTTGACCCCTTACATACCCACTCACTCTTTTTTCTCCCTTCCTTTTGCTTTGTTGCATTAATACCTCTTGATACCCGACCCTGTTCATTATTTGTTTCCCCCTTTTTTTTCTCTCCTTGCTTGATCCACAACAACAACTACCCCGTCCCAATTGCAACATTTACCACTATCCACCTCATAGATCAACATACCAGATCACCTTCCTACAAAAGCAACTCCTCATTTCACTAAATTCTCCACACTCATCATAATCTCCCCCCACCCACCATGAACTTACCCCCAATTACATCAGCATTAAATGTGGTGGACTATATAGCCTGCTCGGAATTCGATAAATTCCAAGGTATAGTGGTCAACAAACAATACCCCCTGAACATGCCCCTGATATCAAATCAATTAGATAACCTAACTGGCTTGATAATGCCTACAAACCTTCATAAATACTTAAATAAAGAACATTACACTTTGGTGATACTCTATATGGACCCACAATCTGGCTTATTATCATACACTAAAGATTCCCGTTATAGTATAATGTGTTATTTATACTCATTAAGTTATTTCAAAAATGATGATAGTTATAGAAATGGTACTGCCAAAGGTGTCTCAATATTAACGAGCTTACCATTTTTTGAAATCTTTAAACCTTTGATGACCTACATTCTACATGATTCATTTAGAGGCGTTTCAAATGCCCTGTTGGAATTAACCTTTACTCAAATAAATTCATTACCTTTGCATAATTTAATGTTGAAGTTAACGCCCGCCTCAAGATTCTTATTGACTAGATCAAGTTTAAAAGAATCTCAAATCAATGATTTGTTTCCAAATTTTAAAGATTCGTTTAATATCACTTTGGATTTGATCAAATTATCAATAGATTTAACAACTTTCAAATTCCCCATTCAAATACCTTTGTTATCTTGTATAAGTTCTAGAAGTTGTCAATTTGGAATGGACCTTTCAAAAGGTTCAAATTATCGTTTGTTTATAACCATTTTACATCAAATGAAGATGATTTATCCAGATTCAGGAACTCCAAAATTGTCTTCAATGATACCATATGCTGATATACGTCCAATTCAAGTGATTTTCAATGCAATGTTACTGAAAAAAAAAGTTTTAATTTATTGTTATGATTCTTGTTATAATAAATTGATGGATTTTATAACAACATTGTATTTGTTATTTGAAGAAGATTCCAAACCTGATCAATTATCATTCTATCCAATTTTGGATTTGGCAACTCTGCATTTAATTGAAGATGTGAATGGCTTAAATAACTCCTACCTAGTTGGAACATCAAATTTATTATTTAAAGAAAGATTAGATTGGGATTTATATATCGATTTGGATTTAAATGAAATTAGTTTGAAAGATTCTCAATTTGGTAGTGATTCTGAAACTTTGAATTCAGAAGAAATCTTTTCTGGTGATGAAGATTACAAGAGAGCAAGTGTATTGAGTAATGCTGAAACCAAATTCAAGCAATTTTTCAAAAGAAGATCAGCATCAATACCGAATTCAAACATGTTTAATTCTACTTCAGATAACAACAACCATGATCATGATAATTTCAATGGGTTTGATGATAATGATAATTTGGCAACTTGGTCTCCTGATAACTTCCCAAGAATAAGTGCCACAAAGACAATGGATTTTTTCAAACCTGATAGAGATTCAAATTTTTTCCAATTTGGATTCTCTTATAAATTACCAAATTTTAATAATAAATCAAAACCAAAAATAGATATCATCTTACTCAATGATTTGAGTAAATTATTAGATAACAAGCATGAAGATGATAAGACAATATACATCACTTTGATCAACTACCTAATCAGGATGAAATCCTTTGTTGTTTCATCCTTGAATTTATATGTTAACCAATCGAAATTATTGAATTACAAGACTTTTGTTAGTTTGAAACTTGAAGAGGATGAATACAGTTCAACAACAACTACAATCCCAACTGAATTGAAAAACTTCATCAAGCAACAAAAATTGGTTCAATCTTTACCATTGGCATATAAATTCGAAACAGGTTTAACTTTACCAAATGATTCAAGATTACAAAATTATTATCAAAGGATAATAATGGATAATGGTCAACTATTAAGATTCGCTAGATTATATAGTGAAAAGGAATCAATGTTTAGTCATCATCCACCATCTCCTTTGACTCCATGTGGTAACGGTAACGAATTATTTTATTTCACATATAATGACTTGTTATTCAGTTTGGATCCATATTATTTAAGTCAATTTATAGATGATTTATTAAGTGCCAAATTCAGCTGGCAATTGAACAAATTTAAAGCATATCAATTATTTAGATTAATTAATCTATTATTAAAGAAATCAATTGACAATTTACAAATCTTACTTATGTTTTTCCAACTTTCACCAACTTCATCAACTTCATTTAAGATGAACGATTTGAATTATACAAAGAGTAATTCAAGATCTTCTAGTTTATCATCGAATTTCAACTCAAATAGTAGTTCGATAGATGGAATTGGATTAGATCGGGTGAATACCAATGGCCAGCATTCAAATGGTAACAACAACAACAATAACAATAACAACACCATGAACGGTAACAGTAATGGTAATGGCGGTGGTATGAACGGTGGTATTGGAAACTATCCGAAGGATGTTGAGTTGAGTTTGGATAAGTTTAACAAGTTGTTGATTATCAGTTCGACTTATTTGTCATTAAGTAAGGATGAATTGTTAAGTTATGAATTTAAACGGTTTTTAAGTTTGGTTTTGAATTGTGAATTTTTCAAAAGAAATTTGATTTTGAATGTTAATGATTTTGTCAAGTTGTGTATTAATGATTTCATTGATTATCATATGTGAGATTGATTCAATGATTCTTTTATGTATAATTGTCTGGTGTTTGTTTTTTTTTTTTTTGCTATTTTTGGCTTTCAATTCTTGAGTTTTTGTTGTTGCTTTTTTGCTTTATTATGTTTGTTTTTTTGTTATCTTGGTCTGGAGCTTATTTTATGTATATTATATAGTGATAATCATGTAAATTATGATGAATTGTTGAACTGGTGAGAGGCTATGTATGCGCCCTGCTCTGATTCCACCTTGTACATCACCACTCACACACTCATCCACACCTGCTACCTTAACTTAGTTTATATGGGGTATGGATTTCCATGGTACCATCTTGCACATCATCCCTAGTTGAGTCATCTTGTATGCCATCCCTAGTTGAGTCATTTTGTATACCATCCCTAGTTGAGTCATCTTGTATACCATCCACTAATTGAAGTATCTTGTAAACCTTCAAGTCCACCATCCACTAATTGAATTATCTTGTAAACCTTCAAGTGGGGCATACCCATGACCTCTCTTGACAATGCTCTCAAGATTGATTACCTTTGAATAAGTATTTGGTAGACTGTGGGCCACCAGTTGTCTTTATAGGTCTTATTAACATGGCACTTAGAATAGATTGTATGGATAGTATGGATCTTGTACTCTCTGCGATAGTTGAATCATCTTTTGAGCCTTCAGTGTCCATCACACTATATCCATAGCCTCCTCTGGTCTACTCTGGTCTACTCTTGGCCACCAGTGGCCTATATTACTCTTATCAAACTGGAATATAGAATAGATGGTATATGTTATCATATCAAGGCTATACAATACTCACCCATAAAAAGCATAAGAAAAACAGGTTGGTAATACATAACCGGGCTCAACACACCTAAATATTACACATCGAAAGAAACCTCAAAGGAACATCCAAAGGATCCAACTCAACTTCAATCAACCTAGCAACACCCTCACCCTCAACATCACCAAGCTCCAACAATGCCGAATCCAATTCATTTACATTTGAAACTTTAAAACTTTTCGCATTATCGTTTCCGAAACATTCAAATAATTTGGTCCATTTCCAATCTGGCATGATGTCATTGTAATCGCGTTCTGCACCTTTGATTATACGTTCAACTGTGTATCCTTTGTTGTTTAAGATGAATATCATTGGGTTTAAGTTGTGTCTTTTGAAATTCGCTAGTTCTTGGATTGTCATTTGTGCTGATCCATCGCCTTCGAACAATATCACCCTTGGATTAGGCTTAGGACTCGAGTTTGGATTAGTGTTTTGGGTTTGGGTTTGGTTTTGGGTTTGTTCACGTTGTGCGATGCAGACGCCGAATGTGCATGGTAGAGCCATTCCTATTGATAAGTAAAAATGCTGCCCGATAAGTTTGGTGGATTGTGGGAGACGGATGTGATGGAATCCGAACATTATAGAGCATGTTTCTAAGATTATTGTATCTTCTGGTTTGATGAACTGTTGGATCTTGGAAAGAAGGGTGGTTTGGGAGATTGGTTTTGAAGAGGGGTTTTCCACTATTCTTGAAGATGTGAAATTTGGTGATGAGGTGAGGTTTAAACGTGATGGGTTGAGTTGTTGTAGTAGGTTTGGAAGAATGGATTCGAATGATTCGGTGTATGTTTTGGAACCAATTTTGATATATTCTGGGTTTAGTAAGATTATGTCATTTTCGTCGATTTGGTTGTAGATTGAATAATGGCCTGAATTGATCTCGTTATAATAATCACCCACATGGATCAACAAATCAGTTGCTCTCACAAATTCGGCAATATCAGGGGATGATTCATCTCCTATATAATCACCAACGTATGAGTCATTTGATTCGTCAAGAATGGATTTTCCCATTGCTGTTGATGCATTTGGTATTGATGTTAGTTTGACAAACTTACGTAAATATGAGGTCATTCCAAATCTATCTGTTAAGATATCACCTAATATAACTGGATTCTTTGAGCTATATAATTTGTTTAGAATCAAATCGATAATTTCATCACAAACTAAAGGATTGTTGGCTTGCTTCTTGTTGAAAAAGGATTCACCAGGTATTGTGTTCAAGTTAGTAGCATCCACTAACTCATCAACCAAATCACAAGGTAAATACAAATAACCAGGTCTTTTTTTCAACAAGATTTCTCTAATTAATGCATCAACTTTATCAGCAGCACCATCCAAAGATTTCAAACTCTCAACTTTACAACTGATATTGGTAACCATTGACTCATAAGTATAATGATCACTTGGCTTAACAATTGACTTGTTCGTAACCAAATGATGAGTATTCAAACCTAATTGCTTAGTTTTCAATGAAGTGGTACCAACAATATGCAACATTGGAACGTATTCAGCAAATGCACCAGAGACACCATTGATTGCACTTAGTTCACCAACTCCAAAAGTGGTAACCAACACACCCAACTTACCAGTGGTTCTTGAATAACCATCTGTGGCATATGCCGAGTTTAGTTCATTGCAACAGCCATACCATTTTACTTTGGTGCTGTATAGATGTTCTAAGAATTGGAGGTTGAAGTCACCTGGAACACCAAATACTGAGTTGATTCCTAGTGATTCTATTCTTTTGAAGATGTACTCACCTAATGGTAATTGAAAGATTGGCTCATCAGGTGATGCGTTGGGGGATGTAATTGTCATATTTGTGATATTTTATTAAATGGTTGAAAGTTTGTGTGAATAAACAATAATTTTTACATATATATAGTTTTGATGAAGCGATGAATATAGAGGAAATAGAGAGGTTTAGATATACCTTATATACATACAAATTTTCCAACTCTCCCTTCAAACAGGTAATAAAACTGGAAAGGACTGTGAGACAAGATAGCTCCCTCTTTTAGCCGCGCTTTGAGGAAATCCCCATTCTGTCCCACAGTGAATCTCGGCTATTGGCGCTCGCGGTTAATTAGAATCGAGGGAATGGGGTTAAGACTAATTAGTCTAAGCAAGAGGGCATTGGCTAACGGCAAAAGAGGGTTTCTTTGCGCTGTGTTTTAGTCATGTGAGTTTGGTGTACTATACTTTTGCATTGATTGCGGTATAGTATGTATGTACTCACCACTCTTCTTTATCTTCCGTTCTTACCCACTGAGAGCAGATGAGTGTGTGTGCTGTATTATGTAAGCCGGTTATTTTTGAGTTGGGATCAGAGCAAGAAGAATCAGTCTGATCATCCAACCCGCGCAATTTGGGCTGCAGTTATAGTGTTGCAGACCTGAGCTCCATATACAAGAACCACTTAGCTAGTTACAACAGGTGCCAGTTGGAGATGCGATAATTTGGATTATTCGTTCATGAAGAAATTGCAGATTATTTTTTAATCCCAACCGACCGGCCAGCGGAAGCCGTCCTTCTGGGCCCGCTCTCTCCAAAGAATGGGCTGGTGCAACGATGTAAGCGAGCCTGGGGTGCGAGCATTGGCAGATAGAGTTGCCATCAGTGAATACGGTCTACTCGGTCTACTGTGTCTGGTCTACACACACTATTGACCTGGCTGAATAGACGTAAACCGAAAGCGATCACAGCAGGTCCAGTGTTGTGTTTTGATGTTACCAGATTCGGGACACACCAGGCTATCATCACATCGTCATATCGCCATCCTTATCCGTTGGACCTGGACCACCACCTCCAACAACCCTCTTCTGCTAATCAAATCACTCACTCCCAACAGCCACAAAAGAGCCAGAAAGAGCCTGAAAGAGCCTGAAAGAACATTCTCAGAAATCGGGCATCGGGCATCGGCATCGGTCTGCCAGCACCTGCCGTCAGCCGTCTCCCGAAACCACGTCCCCTGCTCCCCGTGCACAGCCTGGCTTGTTGAAGGGAGCGTCGGCAACATTGGTGGGCAGCTGGCATGCGGACCGAGCGTGCCGAGTGGCTGAAGCACCAAAACACTGGAAGGAAGCGAATTTGAGTTACATTTGCAACTTTTCATGGGGATCTTCAAACTGATTTGACTAACAAGATCGGTAAACTGGCAAAGTGATTAATAATATCTCAAATGACACGCGTTGTTTGATATCAATAAACACTATGTTGTAGAATCATTGGAAATTCAATTGTCAATTCGATAACAATTATAAATACCAATGGGTTTACCTTTCTTCAAATTTTGATCACGGTACTAGTTCCCCCCTTTTTCAATCCTTTCTTTTCTTCTTTTCTTCCTTTTCCTTTCTCATCTTTAAAGTTACCGTCATCAATTGTAATTAAAAACTATATCAATCATGGCTAACAATAACGATGACCAGAGTATCAACTCTGCTGATTCAGATCCAGGTATCAAAGAATACGAACCAATGGATGTTGAAGAACAAGATGGTAATGATAGATTATCACAACATCTTTCAAACATCTTGGCCTCCCCAGATGGTGTCGAAAGAATTCAATCCTTAGCAAGAGTCCTATCCACCAAGACCAAAGCAGAATTGGAAAAATTCGAAGTTGGTAAAGAGAATTTCGATTTACAATTGTTATTGAACTATTTGCGTGAAAAATCTCTAGCACAAGGTATCGAATCCGCCCATGCTGGTTTGGCATTCAAAGATTTAACTTGTTGGGGTGTTGATGCCTCTGCTGCTTATGGTCCTTCAGTTCCTGAAATGTGTAGAGAAATGGGTCAACGTTTCACACATCTTTTCAAGAAGGCTGCTCGTCCACAAAGAAAAATTATTCAAAACTTCATCGGTATCATGGAACCAGGTGAAATGGTTTTGGCTTTAGGTAAACCAGGTGCTGGTTGTTCCTCCCTTTTGAAATCAGCTGCTGGTGAAATTGAAAACTTTACCAACGTTGAAGGTGATTTCTCATACGATGGTTTATCCCAAGAAGAAATGATGGAAAAATTCAAAGGTATGTCATATAATCATCAAGAAAACGATTTCAACTTTATCTTTATCATTTAATCAACTCCTTACTAACATTCATTATTTTATTTTCTAGGTTACGTTATTTACAATCCTGAATTGGATTTCCATTTCCCTCATCTTACCGTCAAGCAAACCATTGAATTTGCCTTGAGAACAAAGACTCCAGCAAAGAGAATTGATAACTTGACAAGAAGTCAATACGTTGACAGCATGTTGAAGTTATGGACTATTGTCTTTGGTTTAACCCATACTTACTCCACTAAAGTTGGTAACGATTTCGTCAGAGGTGTCTCTGGTGGTGAAAGAAAGAGAGTCTCTATTTGTGAAGCCTTATCAATGAATGCTTCTGTTTATTGTTTCGATAACGCTACCAGAGGTTTGGATGCCTCCACTGCTTTGGAATTCACCCAATGTTTGAGAACTGCAACCAACATGTTACATTCTTCTGCTTTAGTTGCTATTTATCAAGCTGGTCAAAACATTTATGATTTGTTCGATAAGGTTACAGTTATCTATAAAGGTAGACAAGTTTATTACGGTCCTGCTGAAAATGGTGTTGCCTATTTCGAGAACATGGGTTTCTTCAAGCCTTCAAGAATGACTGCTCCAGAATTCTTAACTGCTGTTACATCCCCATCATCAAGACAAGTCAGACCAGGTTACGAAGACAAGGCTCCAGACTCTTCTGAAGAATTCGAACAATACTGGTTACAGTCCCCTGAATATGCACAATTATTAGATCAATATAATGAATTCGTTGCCTCCCATAACCCAGAAGAAACCAGACAAAGATTAGAATTTGCAACTACTCAAAGAAAACAAAACATGCAAAGACAAAAGTCTCAATTTGTTATCAACTATTGGGCTCAAGTTTATTATTTGATCATTAGAGGTTTCCAAAGAACTAGAGGTAACTTAACTTATACTATGGTTTATCTATCTTCTTTCTTGATTAAAGGTTTCGTTGTCGGTTCTATGTACTACCATATGCCAAAGAGTACCAGTGGTGCTGGGTCTAGAGGTGGTATGTTGTTCTATTGTTTATTGTTCTGTGCTGTTACATCGTTGGCTGAAATTGCAAACTCCTTTAAAAACAGACGTATCTTGGTCAAGCATAAGAGTTACTCGATGTATCATTTGTCTGGTGAAGCTTTGCAAGAAATTATCACTGAAATCCCAACTAAGCTAATTGCTGTTTTGATCTTGGCTTTCACTACTTATTGGATGCCTAACTTGAAACACGAAGCTGGTGCTTTCTTCATGTTCATCTTGTTCTTGTTCACTGTTCAACAATGTATGTCTTTTATTTTCAAGTTGGTTGCCAGTGCTGTTAAAGATGGTGAAACTGCCCATGCCTTTGGTGGTTTGTGGGTTTTGATCTTGTGTGTTTATTCCGGTTTCATTTTACCAGCTCCAAAGATGCATCATTGGATTAAATGGATTCATTATGTTAACCCATTGTTTTACGCTTACAACTCTTTGATTGGTTCTGAATTCCATGGTAAAGTTATGGAATGTTCAGCTTTGGTTCCTTCCGGTACTGGATATGAAAACGTCTCTCTTGCTAATCAAATTTGTTCTCTTGCTGGTGCCATTGCAGGTAATGATTGGGTCGGAGGTGATGCTTTCATTGAACGTAAGTATGATTTCTACTGGCACAATGTTTGGAAGTACTGGGGTATCAATGTTTGTTGGACTGCTGGTTTCATTGCTATGAACGTCTTCATCTCTGAATTCATCAAGAATGTCGAAGGTGGTGGTGATTTACTATTGTTCAAGAGAGGTTTCATGCCTGATACTGCTGATGGTGAAGATTGGGATGGTAAAGTTGCTACCAGAGAAGAAATGATGGTTGCTTTGAATGGTCCAAATGCTGACTTGCACAAGATCATTGAAGAAGCCGATATTTTCAGTTGGAAGAACTTAGACTACATCATTCCATATGAAGGTGCCAAGAGACAATTGTTATGTGATATTCAAGGTTATGTTAAACCAGGTACTATGACTGCTTTGATGGGTGAATCTGGTGCTGGTAAGACTACTTTATTGAATGTTTTGGCTCAACGTATTGACTTTGGTGTGATTACTGGTGATATGTTAGTCAATGGTAGATCCTTAGATTCTTCTTTCAAGAGAAGAACTGGTTACGTTCAACAACAAGATTTGCATATGGCTGAATTCTCAGTTAGAGAATCATTAACCTTTGCTGCTAGATGTAGACAACCAAAGGAAACTCCTGATGAAGAAAAACTTGCTTATGTTGAAACCATTATTGGTTTACTTGGTATGGACAAATATGCTGAAGCTATGGTTGGTAAGATGGGTAGAGGTTTGAATGTCGAACAAAGAAAGAAATTATCCATTGCCACTGAATTAGTTGCCAAGCCATCATTATTGTTATTCTTGGATGAACCAACTTCTGGTTTAGATTCTGAATCTTCATGGTCCATTATTCAATTCTTGAGAGCATTGGCTGATTCTGGTCAAGCTATCTTGTGTACTATCCATCAACCTTCTGCTACCTTGTTCGAAGTTTTTGATAGATTGTTATTGTTGAAGAAGGGTGGTAAGACTGTTTACTTTGGTGATGTTGGTCCAAACTCTTCAACTATGTTGGAATACTTTGAAGGTCACTCTGGTGTTCCATGTGGTAAGTCTGAAAATCCTGCTGAATATATCTTGAACTGTATTGGTGCCGGTGCTACTGCATCTGCTACTCAAGATTGGTACGAGCTTTGGGCTAACTCTCCTGAATATGCTAACGTTACTGCTGAAATTGAGAAGCTTCACAGAGAATTACCAAGTAGACCTGTTAGCCAGAATGCTGGTGATTTAACTGCCACTTATGCTACCGATTACATGAGTCAATTCAAGTATGTTTTGTCAAGAACTTACATTCAATTTTGGAGATCTCCTATCTATTTGAGAGCAAAGTTCATCGAATGTGTGACTTGTGCTTTGTTTGTTGGTTTCTCTTTCGTTGGTTTTGATCATACTGTTGCTGGTGCCGAAGCTGCTTTCTCATCTGTTTTCATGTTGTTGCTTATTTCCTTAGCAATGATCAATCAAGCTCACGTTTTCGCCTTTGACACTAGAGAATTATTTGAAGTTAGAGAAGCATTATCCAACACTTTCCACTGGTCTTGTCTATTGCTCTCCCATACCTTCCTTGAAATCTTCTGGTCTACAATTTGTCAATTCATCTGTTACATCTGTTACTACTTCCCTGCTCAATACTCAGGTACTGCTCAACATGCTGGTTTCTTCTTCTTCATCTTTGTTTTGGTCTTCCCAATCTACTACATCACTTATGGTTTAGCTGTCTTATATTTCTCACCAGATGTGCCATCAGCTTCTATGATCAACTCCAATTTGTTTGCTTCCATGTTGTTGTTCTGTGGTATTTTGAACAGTAAGAAATACTCACCACGTTTCTGGAGTTTCATGTACGTTGTTTCTCCATTCACTTATTTCGTTCAAGCTTTCGTTGCTCCATTAGTTCACGACAGAAAGCTAGTCTGTGCCTTTGATGAATACAGTATCATGGATGCTCCAGAAGGAGAAACTTGTGGTACTTATCTAGCAGCCTACATTGATAACAAGGGTGGTTACGTTAACAATCCTGATGATAGTGTCCAATGTAAGTACTGTCCATACACAATGCAAGAGCAAGTCGTCGAGAAGTATGATATCAAATGGGGTCACCATTGGAGAGATTTTGGTATTGCATGGATTTACATCTTCTTCAACTTCTTCGCCATGTTGTTCGGTTACTGGGCTTTCAGAGTTAAGAAGTTCAGTATCGCTGGATTGTTCAATGTTAAGAAATGGTTTGAGAGTAAGCCAAAGGACAGACATGAAAAGGATACTACCATTTTCCAATCAAAGAAGGGAGATGAGAAGATTCTTGTCCCAAAGAAAGCATGATTTCAAATTTCCATTTTTCAAATGATACCTAACTTTCAAAAGAACATTCTTCATAGATGTTCTTATTTTAACTATTACTACTATTCTGATACATAAACCATTTATACATTTACATAAACTCTTATTTATAATAACTTTTTTTTTGCCTCGATTGATATCAGATGAATGCAAATACGATTTAATTTTTTTAATTCCAACCAGTAATATAACATTAAGAAGAGTAGTTTTGCCTCATAATTCACCAACCAGTAGAGTACTTAGGTTCACCATTTTTCAGGCGGTGTCGAAGTGTGCGCTACTCAAAATATTTTTTTTACAAAAAATTTTCGTCTCTAAATAAAAAATTATTCTAAAGCCTGTAAAAAGATTGAAATACTTAGTGGAAGGACATCTTGATTTAAGAGATTGATTGTTTGATATACACAAAATAAAACTCAGTTTACGGACATACAATGGAACTTCCTAAATTGAATCTATCGTCTTTGAAAGATAAAGTTGCTAGCTCGCTAGCTTCTGCCTCTGAAAAGTCCAAGAAGAACCAACAGATTGCGAAATCTGAGGGTGGAAAGAAGAAAGATTCTAAATCACAGAAAGATTCTAAATATCCAAAGAGAGACTATAAGGACTCTTCTAAGGATAGTAATAGAGACTATAAGAATAACTCAAGAGATAATAATAGAGATTACAACAATTCCTCGAGAGATAATAACAGAGATTTCAAGAACTCATCAAGAGATAATAACAGAGATTTCAAGAATAACTCGAGAGATAACAATAGGGATTATAACAACTCTTCGAGAGGTAACAACAGAGATTACAATTCCTCAAGAGATAATAATAGAGATTTCAAGAGCCAGTCAAGAGATAACAACAGAGACTTCAAGAACAACTCAAGAGATGGTAACAGAGATTTCAAGAACAACTCAAGAGACGGTAACAGAGATTTCAAGAATTCAAGAGATAACAATACAGATTTCAAGAACTCCTCTAGAGATGGTAACAGAGATTTCAAGAACTCTCCAAGGGATAATAACAGGGACTTCAATAAGAGCTCTTTCAACGACTCTAAGAAAGATTTTAACAAGCCACAACAACAACCACAGCCTCAAGAATCAAAGAAAGATATTATGAGACGTGATGCCTTAGAATTAGGTGCCACTGAAGAAGATATTAGATTAATTGAAGAATTAGGTGATGATGATGATGATAAGAGTGAGCAAGAGTTCGATGATACTGATGCCAAATTGGATTCCAATCTATCCTCAGATCTCTCGGCTTTATTGAAAGACATTGGTTTCGCCAAGGGCCAAGTTTCATTAGGTGATGAAGACGATGTTCCAGAACTTGTTCAAGAAGCTAAAAAAGAATCTAAACAAGAAGTTAAGAAAGAATCAAAGCAAGAAGCTAAGAAAGAAGCTAAGAGAGAGGCTAAAAAAGAAGCTAAAAAAGAAGCCAAGAAAGAATCCAAAAAGGAATCACCAAAGATAGTTGAAGAGCAAGAAGAAGTCGAGGAGGAAGAAGAAATTGAAGAAGAAGAGGAAACTGCCACCAACAACAAATCCGAAAAGAACAAAGATGCTCAAAAGGAATCGAACAAGGGTAAAATATCAAACTTACAAAACGTTGTCACCGACAGACTTCTAATTCCAGCCATCAATAACTGGTACGACATTCCAGTCAAAATCAATACTAAGAACACTGAAACATTAAACCAAGAGCAGATAAATGAATTGTACGAAAGAGCACAAGGCATACTTGAGAAGGAAAATGAGATTTATTATGAAGAGTTCAACAAATCATCCTCTCAGAAAAGGTTCTTGTCTCAAATCTTAACAGGTGGTACTTTGAGTGATAAAATTTCTGCTTTGACTTTGTTAATTCAGGAAGCCCCATTGCATAATATCAAAGCTTTGGATAACATGTTCGGTATGTGTGAGAAGAAATCAAGAACAGCTGCTTTACAATGTATCAATGCATTATCCGATTTGTTCGTTAATGGTATTTTGCCTCCAACTAGAAAATTGAAATATTTCAACAAGCAACCTTTGAGTTCAACTTTGACTAATCAACAATTGGCTTTGTTTTACTTTGAGGATTATTTGAAACACATGTACTTCAAGTTCATTGGTATTTTGGAAAAACTATCCCATGATTCCATTGTTCATGTTAGAGCTAAAGTTTGTGGACATTTATTTGATTTGTTGAAGGCTAAGCCTGAACAAGAAGCCAATTTGTTGAGATTAGGTGTTAATAAGTTAGGTGACATTGAAAGCAAGGTTTCTTCTAAATGTTCTTATCAAATTTTACAACTAGAGCAAGAGCATCCTGCTATGAAGCAGATTGTGGTTGAACAAGTTATCGATTTCGTTTTCAGAAAGAACAATGAGCATAGTGCAATTTACTATTCAGTTTTAGCATTGAATCAAACCATCTTAACCAAACAGGAAGAGAAACTATCCAATAAGTTAGTTGACGCTTACTTCAAGCTATTTGAAAAACAGTTACTTGAAACCGATGCTATGAATGTCTCCACATTGAAGGATTCCGAACATCAAAAGGAAGGTAGAAGACAAAGAAATTTTAAGAAGGGTAAGAAAGGTGGTAAATCAGTGTCAAATGAAAAGACTCAACAAGAAGTTCTTGAAGAGAAGAATTCAAAGTTGTTCGCTGCTGTTCTTACTGGTTTGAACCGTGCTTATCCATTTTCCAACTTGCCTGCTGATGTTTTCAATTCTCATTTGAATACCTTGTACAAGATCACCCACTCTACCAATTTCAACACTTCTGTTCAAGCATTGCTTTTGATCCACAACATTACCGTTGGTGATGCCAGCGAAAGTGAAAAAGATAGATACTATAGAACTCTTTATGAATCCTTATTGGATGCTAGATTATTGACGTCTTCAAAACAGGGTATTTATTTGAACTTGATTTTCAAATCATTAAAAGAAGATCAAAACAAAGATAGAGTGCTTGCATTTGTTAAGAGAATTGCTCAAATTTGTTTAGGATGGTTGAATATTGGTACTATTTCAGGTATGCTTTATCTTCTTGTTGAACTTGAAAAGAGCGTTCCAGAAATGAGAAACTTGTTCATTAATACCCCAATGGATGATATCTTGAACGCTAAACAGGTTGAATCTGATGATGAAGATCAAGATACTGCAACTGCTGAAGTTAAGGCTAATGCCACTACCACTTCAGATGTGTACGATCCAAGAAAGAGAGATCCAAAGTTTGCACTTGCTAACAAATCCTCACTTTGGGAAATGAACCATTTCATCAACCACTACCATCCAACAGTGTCATTATATGCCGATGCATTATCCAAAGGTGCTGAGTCTGAGGAGACTGTTTCAAAGCCAGATTTAGGATTGTTTACATTATCACATTTCTTGGACAGATTCGTCTACAAGAACTTCAAAAAGACACAGACTACAAGAGGTACTTCTATCATGCAACCTTTAGGTGGTTTACAAACCGGTTCAATGTTGGTCAGAGCCACTGGTTCAACATTAGAGCAAGAATTACCAGCCAATACACAGGATTGGATCTCGAAGAAGGTTAAGGATATCAAGCCTGAGGATAGATTCTTCCACCAATACTTCTCTACCAAGCAAGATAAGATTGCTAGAAGTCAGTTTGATAAGGAAATTGAAAGTAAAGGTAGAGCTGAAGATGATGAAGAGGAAGCTACTTCTGATTTGGATGATGATACTGTTTGGAACGCATTGGTGAAATCGAATCCTGAAGTTGAAGCTGATGAAAATGACTTTGATGACGATTTATCTGATTTCGATGCTGCTGAATTCTCGGACTATGGTGATGACGATGATGAAGATGAGGAAGTTGATGGTGCTGAAGAAGAAGGCGAAGATGATGAAGATGAGGAAGATGAAGATGGATTAGTCAGATTACAAACTATAGAAGATCTAGTTGGAGATGACGACGATGACGAGGAAGAAGATGAAGAAGAAGTTGAGTTGAGTGATAAAGTGGAAGATGAAAGTTCCGATGATGAAGACATTCAAAACTTGTTGGGTGATGAAGATGCTGAATACGACAGTGAGGAATTACCTTCTGGTTTGAACTCTGATCCCGATGATGAAGAGGAAGAAGAGGAAGAAGAAACTAGACCTTCAAAGAAGAGATCCAAGAATGTTGATAGTAAGATTTCAAAGGGAAAGAAACGTAAATTAAGTTCGTTACCTACATTTGCTTCTGCAGATGATTATGCTCAATATCTAGATTCATCAGATGATGATTCCCAATGATTATTATAGAAACATTTACGTATTTGTTTTTCTTTTCTCGTTATTTTTAGGGGCTATTTTGCGCTATATATATTGGAAATTGATATGGTTTTCCTTTTCAAACCCCACCTGCTACTTTTTGCCCGTTTTGGGAAAAGACAACTGTGGTAATTAGATTGTAGAGTGCAAAGGCAAAAAGCTTGGTGTATGTTACCGATCAAATCAACGAAAAAAAGGGACGAGGAGAATTCCAAAAGCTGGAAACGAGCATCAGTTATCAACTACGGCAGCCAGCAATATCGGTAAAGTTAGCCCTTCTTACATGCATCCCACACCTACCAATGTTTCGCTCAAGTAGAATGTATAGCCGAAAAAAGAGCTAATAGTCACAGCAATGGGATTCAAACCACACTACAACAACTATAGTAACGTTTTGATTTATTGTTGATGTTTGTCTTATAAATAATTTTTTAAACCAAAAAGAATAAATTTTTATTCGCAAAGGTAAACAGAATGCTCCCATGGGAAGTTCAACTTGATTGTAAAACTCCATCGGTGTTTTAAGTTTCCTGTACGCGTAATAAATTTGAATATTATCAAATTGTTAAATCATGTTGCTTTCATTTATATCTCGGCTTTCAAGTTCAACACTTTCATGAAGCAGCAGCATGGAGTAGCTACAATAGTCTAGTTCAGTGTGCTTGCTTGTATGTATCCATACCAAAAGCACCGTCACCACAGCAATATGAAAGCTAATCAGGTCACTGTAGAGTTACCTAAAGAAACAAGTGGGATTTGGTAATATGGAATTGCAGTCGAAGGTTACAACTCTTTCCACAGAGTCAGTATTACAAGGGGATGGAAGCAATCGTACAATGATAATGCACCATAACAAAATGGTTCCTTCACTCAGAAATGGGCCGGCTCAAAGTGGCGCGCCACATGCGCAAGTGGCTGGTTACTGGCACATGCGCTTTTTGTATGGCGAGCATGGCAGCGGGGAGGGCACACCAGAGCCAGGCGGACATGGATTACTCTTTGCGCACAGCACAGGTGCATCTCTCTTTGTGGACGAACAATTGCTCCAAAACCGTTCTGATCAGTCGAAGAGTCCGAAATGGGACTGATCGTACTTCGAAATGAGCCTTGCGATCATCCCAGTTGGGAAGCAGTTGCTGCGGTTGCTTTACTGGATCCGGTTAACGTGCGTTTTCCAAAGAGAGCTGCATGGCGTCTCTCGAGCAGAAAAGAGGTCCGACAGACCTGTTCAGCTCTGTACACAATGCAAGATGCAGCAGAGGTCTCTTTTCCTGTTTCTCAAGGAGCTGTGTTGGCCTTTCTCTTTTTCATTTGCTGAAGCCTAGTGATAAGCCAAACAATATACCATACACACCAAAGTGCTTCCTCTGAGCACCCCACTACACCGTGTAGTGCAACAATCAGGCACAAACAAAGGACGTAGATCAACCCTTCAAAAGATGCAAATTTCTCACCTCCAAAACTCCCCGGAAACCCGCGCCCAGTGTCTCTCTTTCTCTCTTTGGCACTGGTCCCGGCCTTGTTTCCCGCCAGCTTCCTGTTTCCCGCTGTGTCTTGCCTCTGCTTTCCCCCCGGGAATCAATGATCAATGCACTTCCAACGGTTTTCTTTCTTTCTTTCCTTCCCTATTTCCTTCCAGGCACCCCTTCTGGGTGAATCATCTTGGTGTAACTTTATACGATGACCACTCAACAAACCCAAGCATCTATAAATTGTACGAGTTTTTCAAAGTTGGCTTCTACGAGAATATACAATTCGTTCTTCGTGTGATGCTAACTTTGCACCAAAGTACCATATCCCCAACATATTTCAACTACGATGTAGTTTTGAGTACTTTGTTGGATGATGGGTGGAAAGTGAGTATTAGTATCATCTGATGATGATCATATGACGTACCTGTATGTACACTATATACAGGTCAAATATGATTGATAATACGTACGTGACTATGATTAATATTATCCAAGATTTTTGATCTGATTGTTAATATAGATTTGGGTATTGGGGTTCTGGATTTTGAGGATTGGCTCTTCCACGTGACATCATGGGTCAAAATTTAATCTTGTAGTGTTGTAGTTGTTGTGTGCTAGGTAACTACCCTTGGTTCATGCCGTGTTCTGTTGCATTTGTGTGTGACCTAATCTGGCCATCCTTTCCGATTTCCTACATGATCATAGTCAGCATGATTAATCATTTCCAAAGGTTTGTGGGTTTTGAGGTTGTAGAGTTGTTGATGTGAGTGTGGGTGTTAAAGGGGTATGTATGAGTGGATCATGATCAAGAAACCTTAACCATTTTCACCACCGGCTTGTCAACTAGTCAAAGCGCCAATCAAATATAACCTACGTCATTGTCAATCTCTTTGACTTCCGCTATGTGTAGCTATTTTGCACTTTGTAGATTACCAGACTAGTTGTAGTCGGAAGACTTTTTATGTTCTGATGGAATCAGCCATCAATCCTTATATTTAGAAATGTAACTAGTGTACATCGGGACGCATGTAATCAATGTACTACAACATGATATATTTTTATGTTTTATACGAGTGTTTTTTTTTTACTCATTATTTTTTAATGCATGCTATGAAAGTGCCGAATAAAAATAAATTATACCTACCCAGTATGAAATTCTTTTCGTAAATGATCCAATTGATCAAGACCAAGCACGGCAACAATCTGACTCAGCTTAACAAGAATCAAGAAAAAAAAGTTAATGGTTTGGATCATGGATCGTATTTCTCGAAACACAAGATCAAAATCAGATCATTGGGGTTGGTCTGAGTTTTTGATCCGGCATCTCCTTGATCATTTCATTTTTAGCTTGGTAGTTCATTGTAAAATCCCTCTGTTTAGTGTATTATTTTGTAAACTAAACACACATGAAGGTAAGACTAGTATACAATGATTCAGTTCACATACCACTCCACAAAGTTATTATCGATCAATCAACTACTTTCCGATCAGTTCCATCGATGAGTATGAATCAAATTATCAGTGTATGATTCGATATGAGGGTTGTAGGGAGTTGGGTGGGTGGGGTGTGCTGCTATGCAAACCGTTTTTTTTTGTTTCTTTTGTTACCGCTGATCTTTTATTTCGGTAAAGATACAACCAACTTCGGTTTAAATTATCCTAAGTTATATCGTATACCCTGTGCTTGTGTGGTTTAAATAGATGCTAATAACTGGGCACAATTTCTGATTTTGAGCGCCGGCTCGGAACCCCACAAATCAAACCCTGCTAAAAAATAAAGTCAATCATTGTGATGTGGATGCAATGGATGTGGACATGAAAGTCAAAAAGAAAATCCCACCCTTTGCGAGTTCCGCGTTTATCCATTTCAAATTGAAGTTAAGTAGTTCAACAACTCAAATGATTTTTTTTTTTGAATTTTGAACATCATTGACAAAGAAAGACCTCATGCAACTGAGGAATAATAATAAGCATAATGTAATGTTGAACAATATAGGGATATAGTACAGTAGAGTACATCACATTAGTTATGATTTTATAGTACGATTATTATCAATTTGCGTGATATAGTACTGGAAAAAGAGAGACAGACACCCGCCAAGGTGTAAATCAGAGCATCGGGATCAAATGGGATAACTAAGGATGATTGTAGTTTGAAAGCAAATGGCCATACCCGATCATAATATTTGTTCTTCAAAATTAAGATGGATGTGTATGAATCAGGGAGGAGTAGGGATTGGCTTAGTACTGGGGCCACCAAGGGAGACTAAGAAGAAACTGCGGATGAAAGCACCAGCTAAATTCGGGTTCGGTTGTATCCCCCCATCTTACCTAACACTATCTAATGAAAGATGAACCAAAGGTCATAAGAAATAGCCGAATTCACAAAACAACAACAACAGGCAAGCAGAGGCAGGAAAACAACTGGGAAATAACTGTTTCAATGATCTTTTTTTTTGCTTCTCCAAGAGAAATCTGATATCCGCCTCAATCTGGCTGGCTGGGAGGCACCTTTGCAAGCGGGAAGAGCGCCGCCGGGGGGTTGGGGCGCAGGCCGAGAGACACGCGCGGAGATCTTTAGCACCGCGCGCAGAGAGGAGCTGCGCAGCGCGCGGTTGGGCGAGCTAGCTAGTAACCGCCACACTGCGAGAACCAGAACAAGAACGAGCGAGACGAGAGAGACGAACGAGACGAACGAGACGAAGGTCTGGCTAGACTGGCTAGACTATGGAGAGTTAGGCGATTCACGAAACGCCCTTATATATGGCCCATCCTGGGGTGTTTGATTTGATTGGACAGATAGAGTGGGCCATTGTATGAAAGATGATAAGCTCAAGAGACGGTACATGAACTTCAAAGTTCAAAGCGAGTTGTACCGGTTGGCTAGTTGGTAGCCATCCCTTTGAGGGATAATTATGACAAGTGGGAAAAATCGTAAGTTTTCATGGAGAAGGAAAGCAGAGTGAAGGAACAGAGGATAAAAATAAATGTGTTGAAAAGAAAGAAATGGGAGAAGTGATCGAGGTTCGTGGTTGTGGCTGTGGCGAGAGAGATGTTTTCCCCGAAGAGGCAACTCTGTGCAAGCGGGACGGGGCATCTCTCAGCATCCAGCGGGCGGGCGCGGAGACAATGGGCAGAAGCAGGTACGTGTCCGGTGTTCAGGGGGAAAGGAGACCGTTGATCTTTGCAAAATCAACTTCTGTTTCTTGCTTTTGCTCTTGCTCTTGCTTTGGCTCTTGCCCAAGATGAGACTGTGTTGTGCTTCTGCTGTGCTTCTGCTTGTTCATTGTTGTCTAATTAGTCTGCTTCTCCTGGATAATTACATGGACAGCTCTGCATTTACCACATCCCACCCTTCGGATCTTTTCCACTCTCTGCTTTGCAACTCTCTCAACGTCATTTCACAGATCCATATTCAATCTTCTCTGAGTTGGTTTTGTTTCTTTTTGTGTTGCTGTTATAACCACCCCAGTTTCGTTACTTCCACTCACATCTGCATCCTGTCTTCTCCCAATTATAAATACTCTCCATCCTCCCCTACTCACAATACCCATCCAAATACTTTTCCACACTTACAAATACTCATCTTTCTTGTTCGTTTGTCAAAGTTAGTAGGTTGTGTTCTCCTTTAAACCTTGTCTCAATTCAGCCATTTTATCACTAAAGTGTCTCTGATATCACAACCTGATTATTTATTTTGCATCTTAACCATAAATATCATAAAAACCTATATCAAAAAAAAAAATACACACCGCAACTCCCATCCTCCTACTACTTCTCTCCTCCCACTTTTACAATATTCAACATCTATACATCCAATATACCTGTTGTTATTCAGTCACTCATTATATTCTAACACTTTACTCTAAAAAAGACCAAAAAAACCCCTTATTCCCCCCTACTATATTTAGTTCAACTGAACTTTTTTTAACGCCTCGATTTTCCATTTAGTTCAGCTTCGAACCATTATAACGCCTTAATCATATATTATTATTACAACTCAGCTTCGCACACTTATACATACAATGATGATGTCCAACTCTCTTCAATCAAGATCAAGAAAGAGATCAACAATGTCATCCAACTCGCCAATGATAATCGATATCAGCTTGGATCAATCCGGTAACCAGATCTACCAACTTAATACCATCAAGAGAAACAACAATACTTTTTCATCAATTGAAGATTCTCCAACTATTCGTGGTCGTAAGAGATTCCTTTCATTGGACGAAGCTACTGCTGCATCTTCATTATCAAATAAAAAACTAAAACTTAAATTGAAAACTGAACAACAACAACAGCAACAAACTTCAACCCCAACTACTGATCTACACTCTGAAAGTATGAAGGAGAATCTTGATCCTGTTGATGTTTGGTGTGTTGATGTTGAAAACTCCTTCAGAGAGGCATTGGAAATGATCCCAAAGCAAGGCTTACACAAGATTAAAATCAGTGGCCGAGCATGTGGTAGAAATGAATTGATCTCTGATTACATCCTCACAAAGACTGGTAAATACAGAACAAGAAAACAAGTCTCTTCTCACATTCAAGTGTTGAAAAACCTTGGTAAAGACAAAGAACTAATTGACTTGATTGTTAATGGTCCTTTACAAAGTGATGAAACAACCAAAAAATTCAACGATGTCTTTTCCAAAATCTTCTTCAATAAATCGATTGGTCAAGTTATGGAACAGCCTGAAACCCCAGTGACTCCTGCTCCGGAACACCAACATCAACATCAAAGTCAAAATCAACAACCTTTCCATAAATCTTGTCAAAACAAATTAAAAATCAATCCTCCTATTTCATTACCTGACTTGTGGGAAATTGACATTGACTTATTAAAATTCAAGATGATCTCTCAGAATGGTAAAAAGGAAACTTTGATTTCAACTATTCCTGATAAAGATGCAATCAAGACACCTTTAAGAATCAGAACCAATGCGAACCTAACTCATAGATTCCCAACTTTGTTCAGTCTAATGGATTCCATCAAGGATAATTTGTTGGTTTCAACTCCTACCAAATACACAAATAACTCATCAATCCCACCTGTTCCAATCTTGCATGGTATGGTGAAGATGGTTCCTCCTTCATTAACAACCAATTTTGATTCAATCACATACAATGTCAGCTCAAATATCAAACTTAGTGGATTACCAAAGAGTGATGACTCACACTATTGCTGTTTGACTGTTATTTATTCATTTGGTAGACCAATGTTAAGTACCTATGAGAAGATCGAATCAAGATTGGATAGAAAGAATCAAACTTTGGAATTTGATTTGAGATTGGGTACTGATTATTGGGTTGATTTTTTCAATGGTTTGAAAAACCTAAACAAGAAATTGAAGAAAGAAGAAGGTTCATTATCTCAGAAGGCTATCAAAGGTATAACAATGAAGCAAATCGTGTTCAATGTTAATAGTAAAGATTTCAAATCTCCAATAACTGAGAATTTCTCAATTGATGATATTTCCAAAAATTCAATCAGAGCCATCCTGCTTTGGGAGTTTTTAAAAGTTGATGATCTTAAAGATGCCATGACAACTCTAAGAAGAATTCACATGCCAATCAATAATAGCATAACCAACAACAACATAACTAATAATAATCACAATAATAATATCATTCCTCAATCGCATCATCATCATGAATTCCCAAGTCAAAGTCGTTTATCAACCTCTTCAACAATCTCAGCAGCTGAATCTCTAATCAACAACAACCCACAAGAATTATCGCCACCTCCAGAACCAGAATCCACATTCTTCAGCTCTCCAAATATCTTACGTTTACCAGACTCACCACCTCCTCAAGTGATCATCTCTAACTCTTCAAACAGTCTACTCTACCATCCAACTTTATCACTGGACAACACAAGTTGTGGTTCGTCATACTTAGACTCCCAACAAGACTCATTATTCGAAGACTACCAGATCATCAGTGGTCCACCAATGAATGACATCCAAGGACTGTTCCCAACCCCGATTTCAAACAATGCTACTCCAATATACGGCCATTCACGGTATAGTTTAGGATCTCATGGTTTGGATGGTGCGTCGATGCACGATACAGATGATGAGTTGCATCATATGGGTTTGAATACATCGATGAATACATCGGGCAATGCTTCGATGCCTTCTGTTTCAGCTAACCAAGGTGATAAGTTTTCAATGATTGAAAATGAGTTTACTACTTCGGGGAATTTTTGGTTTCGTTGATGTGGAATACAATACTATCAGCGTACCGAGACCAGCGTAGCCGTGACCCTGACCCTACAACACCAACACCAACACCAACACACCAACTCCCCAATTCCTTTCCTTTTTGTATCTATTCTCTCTCTCTGTCTCTCATTCATCTAATTTTATTCGTGTTGGGTTGGGCCAAGTTTTGTGGTGTGTTTATGATGGTGCTAACTTAGATGATTTCCATCTCAATCTCCATTTCTGTTTCTGTTTCTATTTATATTTGAAGTTTTACATATATATAATCATATTTCATTCAGATTACGATTTCAAAACGTTGATGATTTCAAGTAGTTTTTTCCCGATGTAGTGTCTAAAACCAGAGTGCTGGATTTTTGAGTTTATGTGTATAGTGGTGACTGTGTACGGTGGGGTGCATGGAGGATGCTCATTCCGGTTGCCATGTTTATCGTCTGATCTGTTGTATGCTGTATTTGCTCTCCAATACACCCGAATCATATAATATGTGAACTACAGAAACCTAACTCGAAACTACGCACTGTGTGCTACAAACTATGAACTATATCCATATACTTCGTCAACTACACAATTTCAATCGATTTGAACTTTTGTTCGTTGTGTTGTACGGTGGCTGATTTGTATCGTTGTTGATTTATGTAGATCTAACCATCATCGTTGCATCCAATCTTGCAAGGTAAGATGCTACATGGTACGGGTTGTAAGCTACAAATGTGATGGGCATCGTTTGATTTATATCTCGCTGATGATGCACGATATCGGATAACATGACACTATGGAAATTTGTAAGCATAAGAACATTTCAAGTGTAGAGACAGTAATCAACCACCTCTTGCTTCTGTCTATGCAGTTCGTCTTCTGGTTTCCAAAGAGTTTGGTGTGGTAACATTGGCCAATTTGCAAGTGAGCCACTTCTTCTGGTGTCATACATCTACCGCTTCAGTTCCATGCTCGGATGTTAAGATAGAGAGGATTGTGTCATTGGATAAGGTGGAACGAGATGTATGGTGTTGTTGAAAAGAAGACATCTCAATCCAGTTCAAGACAAGTGTAACACAATAAAATGGTGAAGTGCACTCAGACTAAGAGCCGAACCAATGGAAATCGGATGGATTTTGCACTATTGAGATAACAGAGTTGTGCTTGCATTAAAAAGTGTAATTTTAGCCATGTAAGCTTGTGAGTTGTAGAGTCAATTATCGTGTAATCATCAGCCTCAGCTTGCATTCCCTCTTTGAAAAACAAACACAAGTCCGTGGTAGTAAAACGATTTCATATTCTCGGTCCCCTTACTCTACATTGATTGATTTATGAAATATTAATCCGTAACTAGGAAAACTAGATATATATTTGAAAGTTGGTAAGAAAGTGATGAGATAGTGGATAAAAACTATACAATATTATTAAAAAAAGGTAATTTTATATTAAAAACAAATGGTTTGTCTTAACATTTATTCGTCCTTTAATAAAGCTTCTCTCTTATCAGCAATTCTTTGTTGTCTTCTTTCTCTAGCAGCTCTGTTTCTTAATCTTCTAGCTTCGGCTTCTTCCTTCAATGCCTTTTCTCTAGCAGCTTCGGCCTTAGCTTGGATAACGTGTTCGACTAAAGCTCTCTTGTGCTTGAAGGTGTTACCCTTAGCAGACTTGTATAAGGAGTGGTATAAATGTCTGTCAATCTTACCAGAATCTCTGTACTTGGACAAAAGTCTTCTTAAAACTCTTAATCTTCTCATCCATAAAACTTGAGTTGGCATTCTTGCTTCAGCAGTACCCTTTCTCTTACCGTAACCCATGTGTCTACCACCTCTTCTGGATTCAGCTAAAGCTCTAGCGTGAGATCTGGAGTGGACAGTAACTGGCTTCTTGACAATAGCACCGTTCTTGAACAATTTTCTGATAGCTTGTCTTGAGTTAGCTTGAGCAAGTTCAGAGGTTTCGTTTGGATCTAACCAAACCTTTCTCTTACCACAGCCTAAAACAGAAGCTGCTAATCTCTTTTGGGTACGTAGGTTAGCCCTGTAATTATAAGTTAAAAGATTTAACGAATTAATGTTAGTAAAAAGAATATTCTTGTAAGATATATTGATGATACTTCAATTGTATCATCACAAAATTGCATGTATAGTGATTCCATATTGAGCTATTGAGCCAATTTGATACGATTAAGTGAATGGATCATTGATTATTCTAATGTTCTTGAAACATACATAGTAGATGATTGATGTAGTGTTTATATATCTCTGACAAAATTGACAAATGAAGATAATGTGATGGTGGATTCTTAATGATGAAAAGTTTCAATGGAAGAAAGAAAAACTTGGTGATAGTTCTGCTAGTATGAGATGGGCCGCACTGAAAATTTTGCTGGAAAGAAAATCACAGGAACTCAATAACAAACACTATTTGATCCAAAGTTGTAGCATCATACGTGATATCCGAGAAATCACTTGAATATTGAGTAGTAATCGCTTGAATTGACTAACATTGTAGTGTAATCATAGAAGTGGACGTTCTTTTGAAATATCAAGGGGAAATTATTGATCATTATCAGTGTTGTTATACGTTGGTACTTGTATAAATCTTGATATGTATCATTCATTAGATATTTCTCTATTGCAACACTTTGAAGTTGATGGTTCTGTGTATGAAAACTTTTTGCTATTCTCCATCTTTGCCAATCATGTTGAAATATTCACTTAATCACATAGGATCATTCAATAGGCTCTGAATCATATACGCTTGCTTCTTGTTTGTAATCTTATGGTAATGACATACATTTTGATTATATAATTAGACGATTTCTGATTCAAATGTAAGTATTTTTCAGACAGTAATAGAAAGGACTTTGAAGTTGACTTTGATATGGATACAACTTCAACAGAGAGACCAACCACTGAGTCTGCGTCCCTTCGCAGTTCCCACTCTGCGCTCCAGTGAGTGCTCCCGCAAAAGTTTTTCTCTCGCTTCTGGCACGCGTCCCAAGAGTGGCAGTCCGCAGCCTCCACTGGTGTCGCCCACTGGTTTCGCAGTCCCGCGCATCGCCTGTCCTAACGGCTCGCCTCCGCACACCGCTGTCATGAGATATTTCCAATGAGGGCTCATTACCCTCGCACAACGCACGTGATGCAAGGGACCAGAGCACGTGACTTGCGAAATTCTTTTGATCTTTCCGGTGCACAGATGTAATACCGAACCTTTTGAATCAATTCGAGCCGCTGAAGTTTTAATTTTTATTTAATTTTTAATTTTTTTTTTATTTAGAAAATTTTAGAACTACATTCAATAACTGGTTTCTGACTGATACTGTCCTTCGAACTGTTTGTCCACCAACCTCTCATAACCATACTACTACTCACAAAATGGCCCATTCTGCAAGATCAAAGTCCAAGCTTAGAGCTAAGGCCGTCAAGGTTGGTTCCAAAAACTCCGATTACGCAAAGACCGCTGAAGCCAGAAGAGAAAGATTAGCTGAAAAGACAAAACAACAACTAATCAAACAAAAATTGGCCAAGGGTGAAGTTGAAGTCGACACCGAAGCAAAGATGGATGTTGAAGACAAAACTGTTAGTACTTCCGGATGGAGAAAGTCTAGAAACAGTAATTACAAGAGAGGTCAAGTCAACAAGAAGAAGAACAAGACCATGAAGTTTTAAATTGATCAGACTGATATCTGATTCTCTTCGCCTTTGTGTCTTTCTTTTATGCTGTTTACTGATATAATTATAAATCATGATCAATTTCATTTCCATGCCCGATTCCCGTGTCAATTCCCTATATTCCTCTTTTGCATTCATTGGGCTTCAACTTGGGCTGATAACTAAAAAAAATAGAACTTCAATCAAGTCTCTTCACTTTGTTCTTTCTTATCCGTTAATTGTTTCTTTTGGTAAGGGTACTTTTTTTTACCGTTTGCATTGACACTCTATCACTTTTCATCTGCCTCTCTTTGTACATTAATACATCTCTATTAAATTCCGCTATTACCCATCTCAGCTTTCATCCAAAGTTGCAAATGGTTAAACCCCCTTAATTATACTGCCACTCTTCGCGAACGTGCCAGTACGAATCGAGGCACATGCCGTAAACTCCAACATGGATATCTAAACCGATTGCAAAACACCGAAACTAGATATGACCAGTTGGAGTTCAAAGTACATTTTAAAGCCAATATAATATTCAAAATCAATGGTACTTATGATACAGCATAAAGTCATATGAAGATACCGTTATTAAGTCAAACTTTGGCTAAAGCATTTGAAACGGAAACCAACAAACCCAACCGAGGGCACAGTTCAACCAATACGATAACAGATGCGGATATTGACTACAACAAACTCAATAAGCTCAATTCTAAAATTGATACAACTGGAAATGAAATAGTATTGCATTTAACGAAACAGGGGTTTGGTATTGCGTATATTGAGCATTTTGATGACTTGATACCGGGGAAACTAGAAGATTACCATCTCAAAACCATTGGATACTCGAATGGTTTGATCGCCTCTTTCAACGGTCAGATATCCATATACACGATATCAGGCCAGGAAACACGACTTCGAAGTTTTATTAACTTGTTTCCAAACTTACTCCGACAATATGTTGTAACTCATATGGAAACGTACGTTGACCGCTCTGGAAGAGAGTTTCTATGCTGTTTATTGAGCTCTGGAGAGATAGTAACGATAAATATCATGACATCAACGGTGATACAAAGACTCAAAATATCTGTAACTAACATTGATAGATTCACTTTGCTTTCCGTTGAAAACGCAACGGTGATTGTTCTTCATGGTTCCACTTCGGTGATTACCATTATCAAGATAACAGATTTAGGAATCATGCAAGAATCTCAGCTTATTTCCCTTCCATTTTGTTCAACGGGTGTAATTAAGCTCAATAGACTCTACTTATACGTGTTTGGCCCGACTGGGAAGTTTGAGATCTTGAAATATCATAACGACAAGAAGAATTTCTCAATTGCCGATAAGAAACACTTACTGAAGATTCAGAAAGATAACTTAGGCGATTCAAGTTATGGCCATATAAAGGAAATCAGAACCTTACAAAGGGATATATGGCTGGTTATTCAGGAACTCGGTTGGAGCTTGTATGAGATATCTGGATCTTCCATCTGCCATGTTATAAGTTCACCTTTCAGCTCCTCTTTTAACAAATTTTTGCTAGGAGATGGAATCAAGGGTATGATCGCGATGTTGATGGATAATAGAGACATCATGTATATAAATGCCCACAATGTCAACATAACGAGGTCCGAAAAGGGGTTAATTGATGCATTTTCCAAGGATGGAACTGTATGGGGATGCTTCAAGGGACAAAACGGTGATGTTTGTATTAGAGCATTGAATCAAGCCACTGCAAGTTGGAACACCGACGCGATTACTTTGTGGAAATTTAATGGTTCCAATGATAAGAATAATTTCAAATTTGTCAAACAGTTCGATGAATATATTATTGAAAACGATTGCGAGTTACTGATAAAGTCCAGAAGACACGGGACGGTTTTGAATAGTCTAGGGATTTTTGAATCTGTACATGATGTTATTGATATAAGCCATTTGCTAGAGTCTTCCATGAAACATACATTAGTCGTGGTTGACAAATTGTCCAGATTATATGTTTTTGAGCTCAACGCAAACCTTAGCTGGATACTGAGAGACAAGAGATTTGAAAGTGAAAGATGTTTCACCTTGGCCTTGATTGATGGTTATAACTTCCTTGAGATCAAGTGCGCTAAATCCACCATTGTTTTAGATTTGGGTACGTTTTGTACATATCTATCTCTACCCAGTTACATCAAGCATCCTCATAGACTCAAAATTTTCGATATCAATGATAAACTGGAAGTTGAAGGCTCTGAACAGGAATACGACGATCTTGTGTTTGACAATAAAGTGAAGTTTTTATCAATTGATAATTTGCTCGATAATGAAGAAGCAGTTGATACTTTCAGGAGCTCTGTTATGAAGGACCTAGATGATGCAGGTTATGACTGGGTCTGTTGTTGTCAATCTTTAGACCATTTGACTTTTGTTAATACAGAAAGATTAGAACGAGAGAACTATCCATTTGGCATGTGGTTCTTACTCCATATATTGGATAGCAACTCAACTTTACTATCTACCATCTCATATAGCCCAATAGAAATATACCACACTCTCTGCAGTCTAAGCTTTTGTTCCAATAAGACTATCTCAAGCAAAGCACTTTATCTCTTGGAGAACTCAGCTGGGTGTTTTAAAAATGAGACAGAATTGATAATTGATCACTCTCTGAAATCCATCACGAGCATGGAGTTTGAAACTCTTGCAATTTTGCAAGATAGAATATTTTCTTCTCTGATTGTGGGCTTGACTCCTTTTTCCGTATCGTTCACCCAGTTTTCGGACATTGGTGATTCAATGATGAATAATTTATTTCAATATATCAAATCGGGAAATCTCATGTTAGTTTCGGTCATGTTGAAGGTGTTGACAAAAAATACCAAGAAGATCATTAAGGAAGATACACTCAGCGTCAAATCCTTCTTTGCTACAATGTTTGAGATTAGAGATTTTTACATGAAGAAGAACCCCCAGCTACAGATATTCGTTGCGCTTAACGATTATTTGAACTCGATGATGCAATCAGACCCAGCAATGATGGTTATTGTAATGGGCAATCAGTTGAATGGACATGGATCATCAGCGGAATCTCAGAAACATGTTTTAGACTATATCAACTATTTCTTCATCGAGCATTCATTTGATATCGATGCAAATGACTTGTTTATTTTGGTCAATTCGTTGATCTACTATTTCACCACTTTGAAAGACCATCACGAGCAAAATATCAACCTATGGGAAACGTTGAGCTTGACGAGTAGTATCCTAACTACAAACTTTCATAGCTGTATAGGGTCATATTTCAACTTGTCGGGACCACAACTTCAACCTAGTGAGCTTTTGAGTTCTGCTCAACATGAAGGGAAAATATGTATCTGCTTGGATAACCAGTCCTTGAAGATAGGGTACTCTGGTGTTATCTTGATAAGAGATACAGGCAAGCACTTGAAACATAGCCAGAAAAACTGGCATATCAAGTATCTCAAGCATATAACTAGAACAAACGATGCAATCGGGATAGATTCAGACCGTCTAGAAGTTCTACGAACAAGAATGGGAGTCAATGGAAACTTAACCAACCCTGTATTTTCATGGGACGGAAGTAAAGTTTCATGCTTTGACTTCACGAGATATTGCTTAGTTGTTTACAGTTTGATGGATCTGCAGAAGGATTTCATGGCACCAGAAATTTTGAAGTACAATGATATCCCATTCATAATACCACGGTTTGGTCCATTGTTCGTTCAGTCGTACTGGAAGCATAATAAACTTACTGAAAACTACAAGAATGTTAACCTGAGCAAGGTGTTTGAATTCCAAAACACAGAATTTTTAGAAGATACTAATTACCCTGAAAAGGCATGCTGCAAGCTAAGCAATGAGATATCATTTGTTGATCTTCTGTTCAATTATCTTGGTGTGTTTCCCGATATCAGTATGGCCGACTTGACCTCAGAATGGATGTCCGATGGTCGAATTGAGTTGATCTTGAAAGGCAAGACGATATTTGTGTTCAATACCGAGTGATATATCTGTATAATTTGATGTATATGTCTATCGATTATGCATTACTACTGCATTTGTGTTCTGATGTTTACATCTAATCAGTTGCCTGATTGGGTACAAGTTATGCAGGATGATCTCATGCTACAAACTACCTGGTTTATCTGTGAAGTAATTGAAGTAGTTTATCTGATCTCTCCAGGCACTAAATAATGTAATTTCTGTGATCTATCCAGCTAACAAATGAAGATTATCTGGCTGATCCTGCCTCTGTCCAAGAGCAGAATAGAAACTCCCTCGCGCGTAGATCAAAAGTGCGTTTTTATCCTGTTTTCAAAGCACCAGAAAAGACTCAGCTTCCACAGTCTCAACAGTTAAAAAGACTGGTTTCAACTGATCTGAAATGTACTATAAAAGAGGGTCCCTGTTCTTGAAATTACAAGTCCACTTTGTGTGAAGAGAAGAGTCTTTTTTAACCAGAATTTAGTGGTTTGATTACATTCAGTTTCATATTTGGATTATCCTGATAAATAATTAAAGCTATACACTAATACAAAATGAAACTATATCAAACTACATTCACGGCATTGTCGATGTTTTCCTTCTTGACAGAATGTGCAACTATTCCTTCAAACACTAGCCTTTCTGTCCCAAATGCCTTAACAACTGATATAACACCACAAATTGAGAGCATTGGTTCTGGGTCGAGCAACATGGCAGATTACCTAACCCATTACGCCAATTATGCTGCACTCGCATATTGCATATACAAAGATAGACTTGTTGAAGAAAATGTCTCATTGGATAAATCTTGCAATACTGAATTTTGCAAAGGATCGAAAAACATCAAGGTTCATAAAATAGTGAAAGGTGATATTTCCGGTGCTATCTTGGAAGATACCAAACACAAAGAAGTCATTTTGACTTTCAAAGGTACATCAACTAGAAGAGATTGGATGCTAAACTTGAACTATAAAATGAAAGACTATACCCCATTTGTTATAAAACAAGGTAAATCCAAATTGAAATTCAACTGTGAAAAACCAAAAGCTCACAGAGGATTCCTTAAAGGGTATGAAACTTTCCATAGTTCAAATGCAATTGGTTATTTGATTGAATTCTTAAATCATAATAAAGATTATAAACTTGTTATTGTTGGTCATTCATTGGGTGGTGCAATGGCTCAAATCGCTGCTGTTGAATTTTATGTTGCAGGGTTTCAGCCAACCATAATGAATTTTGGATCACCAAAGGTTTTCAACAAAAATGTGGCAAAGTGGATTGATAGAACATACAACATTCAAAGATCTAACTCTGCCAACCAAGCTGTCATTGGTTCATACTATCGTGTTAGATCAGACACTGATATTGTTCCAATGTTACCATTAAACAAACAAGGTTTTTACCATTCAGGTACCGAAATCATGATGGAAAGTGATGGTAAAAACATTGTTCATTTACAAGTGACAGGTGAGTATGATTCCCAAAGAGAAAGAAAGTCTTTTGAAAGTTTGATTAATTCACACTGGAAAAAGCACAAAACCAACTTGGTTGATGGTTTAGGGGAATTCATGGAAGCAAAATCTCATAAGAGATATCCAATACCCATGAAATGTGGATATGGTGATGATGTCTAATACATTCATCTGCTTCCAATTTGCCTGTCACGAAATGTTTTTGGTAAACAGCTTGACTTGTTGGAAATCTGTGATCATTATCACAATATCAAGTTTATAATCAGACCAGCATTTGAACTATGGAGAATTTCAAAACCCAAAATTTAGCAACCAACATGGGTGACGGCTTTCCATTCCAAAGTTCAAGCGAAAATCAATCTCTTCTAGTTGATATAACAGTAATCCAAGATAGCAAATGGGGATACACCTTAGCTATTATTTTGAACCTCAATAGATCCAATGCAATGTAAGATTTATCAACGGGGCACCTTCAACGAGCAAAAAAGACAGGCAATATAAAAGAGCAGCATTATTTCATAATGGTAAAGCCAGTTGTTCGAGGTGTTATATCAGTTAATAAGGTAAAACCGCAGAATGGCTAGTATTTGAAGGAAAAGCAAATGTGGTTTGTGAAGAAGGAAAATATGCGAAGAGTCAGTGAAGGCGAAACTAGGTGAATCTTGATATCAGCTTATAACAATAACATTCATCATGATATACCAAAGAAGTTAGCAATGGGTGTTACTTTTGTGTTTGGAAGAAAGAAAAAGTGGTGGTTAGAAAAAAGGGCAACAAAGTTGGAGTTGCCCCTTTTTATAGACGACTCTTTGTGTGGAAAGCAACTTTTGGTGCAATGGTTTTATTTTGTGTACACAGTAAATAAACAACTCAATACTACATACTACATTATGATAATATTGCTTTGGTGATGTATTGAATACAAGTGATTGATAAAAAAGTAGGAAAGAGTTAAACATTATGTAACAATACATAATCATTGGGTAGTAGTTTGAATTTGACTCAAAGTGGAAGGTTATATAACCATCATGTCTTCAGTACAGTTGATCCCCATAGAGGTTGGATCATGACAATCTGCAAATATATTATCATACAACTGGGAATTTTGATAATCTTCCTCTTCAGGCTCACTGAAACTCAATGGTGAGTATGCGCATGTATTAGAGTACTGATCAGAGTCCATAGTACCGTCTTCTTCCTCATCCATGATTTCTTCAAGTTTCGGAATGCATTTCCCATCGGACAATATATAACTTGGATAATAAGATTCTAATTGCGTCGTTTTGTTAGATTCAAAAGGTTGAATGAGATTCATTATACCTGGCATGATGCTTGGCTTTAGATCATTGGCTTGCATAAATTTATTGATTGCTGCATAGTCTTTCAATTTTAAGTATTGTGTTAGTTGATCTATAGTCGACTTGGTCAAAAACCTTTGTAAGTTTTGTGGTAGTGCCATTTGTAAAGATGATGATGGCTTCAGCACTAACTGTTGACAATTCTCAGGCACTTTATTTCTCACTTGTGTAGAAAGTGTGGTTGGCGAGTTGATAGAATATGGTTGACTGGATTGGTTCGCTTGGTGATAGTCGATTAGTCTTCTTTTGGCGTATGTTTCA